>LOJH01017120.1:0-20981 GCA_001685095.1 Ellobius talpinus
TCTACTTCCTGTCTGGTTGACCCGCCTATACTTCCTGCCTGGCCAATCAATCAGCGTTTTATTAAGATACATGACTGACAGAATACAGACAATTCTCCGGCACCAAATGGTTAGTTCAATTTTTATAGGAAAAAGGGGGAATCCAATTGCTTTCACCTAAATTAATTACTATAAGGAGGTTCAAGATGTTTTCAAATTTTAAGAAATTATTTTTTCTTTTTACTAGAAGCATAGCCATTTATTTGTCTGTTTCCTCAGGTTTCATGTTTTCCTTCTGAAGTACTGTCTTGTTTTGAGTCTCACAACTGTCTTTCACTTCACCATTTCCCTAATTGTCTCCAAAGAACTGTTTTAAGTTGTTATGAGGGAAAAAACGTATATTTGGAATTTTTCCAACAGGAGCAACAGAAAGCAGCCTATTGCCCGACTTTGACAGTTCTAACAACTCAAAATTCAGCTGTGGGTTTGTGGGGGTGGCAGCAGGGCTGAGGATACTAGCAGTACTGTGGTGGTGCTGGGATTCTCAAAGCCCTGCACACTAAAACCCCAAACCTTTTGAAAGTTTCTACCAGGAGGCAGAGCCTGGTAGAGTTGCATAGCCTGATCTTGAACTCCCTGTATAACCCAGGAAGTCCTGGAACTTCCCGCTTTTACAGGTCTGCACCACTTATCTTGTTTTCTCCGTTTCTTCCTTACCACGCATGTGCAGATACTAATGCCGTTGGTTTTGGTTTCTCTGGTTTTGTTCTGCTCTTTGCTAGAACAGTTGAGGAAATCCTCAGCCGCAGTAGCATTTGCGGACAGCCAAGGAACAATGGCGTGTCAGCGCCATGACGGCGGGTTTGTGTGCAACGTTTCAGAGCCTGCTCCTTCATCATCCCTTCATATACCATTGTATCTTTCTTGATGTAAAAGGTGGTTTTGCCCTTTTTCAGCGCACCTGCACACGATCCCTAGGTCCACAGTAAAATACTGCAGCTATGCATTTGGGACGCTGAATGGCCCAGGCCTTGTCAGAATCACCCAGGTCCACAGGCGAGAGAAGAATAGTCAGTTCGCACCTGCCGAGAGGTAAACAGTGAGTCTCCCAGGACTGTGTTTGCTAACTGATCAGCCACTCTAATCAAACCCATAATTCAACAACATTAACACTGTTAAATCTTAATTCATCTTCATTACATGGTTGTTCGTGTTGAGAGTGGAAGCCAGGTTTATTCTTTTTCCTCTCTCCAGTAGAGTTCCTTTGTCAATCCTGGGGCTGCAGGCCCTTATGCCCCTCCTTTCACAGTGTGGGCTTCATCTTGGGGAGCTCCAAGATGGTAGCAATGCCTTTATTTCTTAACAGAAGGCTGCTTTGCACATGCGGACTGCTGGCAGGCAGAGCAGAGAAAGAGGGGGGAGGGAGAGATGGGAGCAAGGCAAGTCTGCAAGACAGCAAGAGTAGGTTTTAAAAAGTAAGTGCTTGCAAAGACATAACTGCAGCCAGGCTGGAAGAGGAGAAGGCCACTCCAACCCACCGCTTCAGGCCGGTCTCTGTGCTAATCCCAGTGAGAGCAATAGGAGCCTCAGGAATCTGAGCTGCCTGCCTGACTTCAGCATCTGGCTTGGTAGCAGAGCCCTGGATGTGGGGAAGCTCGGTCTTGTGGGTGAAGAAATGCCATCTTGTTAAGGCCCAGGACCAGCTATGGCCCCAATCCCAAGCTTTCTCCAAAACACAGTACAATGTCCTTTATTAACCAGCATTTACATTCAGGTCAAGTTTTTACTCCCTGTCAATGCTTCAGTAAATCCTGGCCTTAGTGGGTGAGGAAGGAAGAGGGAGAAGAAAAAGGAGGAGGGGCAGCCTTCCCCCATCATAGCAGGGTATATTCTGGCCACACACGCGTGCATACACACATGTGCACCTATGAGCATCTATGTCAAACTGCAAGTTACAGAGCACCCTTGTTCAAAAATGAAACCATCTGTCAAGTGGTAAACAAAGAAGATTCTGGGGGATTAAAATGCTGAGGCTGACCCAGAGTTGGGCCTTCGCTAATATGCACAGCGGCCAGGTGCTGCCCAGAAAGGTTTTAAAAGGCTCGAGGCCGGCACGAGGTGTGTGAAACCAGAGCCCTGCCTTTCCGTGGAAAAAGCCAGGGGGGAACAAGGAGACAGGCTCTCTAGCCATGAAACGTGTTTCCAGAAGAATCTTTTGAATTAAAATAGATGCGCTCCCAAAATAATCTTGTTTTGAAACATCAGAAATCTTAGGAAGAGGAAAAGGCTATCAACACACTTACCCTTTGAATCTGCTGTGGCCCTTGCTATTTATAATATATTTTTTCTTCATGTGTCTTAAAATAATCAACGGATATTATCACATTAACTCTTGCAATCCCCCTTGCCCTTCCTCAGGCTCCTGCCCTTCATGGCCACAGAGGACACGGTCTGGGCTCTAGTAGTGTCACCCTCTAATGCCCTGTGAGTCCCCAAGATTCCCTTGGCCTGGAATAGCCTCCTGACAACATGTCTGGCCTTTGGTCACCTGCACAAGGTCCAGGGAGGAGGAATCCTGCAGCAGGGAGATGCTGAAGCACCGAGCTGGCAAGATCCCAGCTTCATGGATCTGGGTTATTGCTGCAGGGGCTCAGCTGACCAGAGTCACCATGAGGCCCAGGTCAAGGAACTGATTTCTGGTGCTTCTAGACTACTTATTATTTTTCAAGTAGAGTGAAGAAATGGTTCTCCAGAGAAGGCACCAAGTAGCGTCCCATGTGATTCCTCTGGACTAAATTTTAAAGCCTAAAAGTGATAGACATAGAACTCAACAGGTCACTTTGATTTTGAAACCCTGTAACCCAGGCTGGTGAGAGGGCTCAGAATAAAGTGATTTGCCTTGAAGCACAAGAACCTACCTTGGCTTTCTAGAACCCTCATTTAAATAACAACAAAGCTGTGATGGCATGCCATGTGTAATCCTTCCAGTACCCAAGAGGCAGAGACAGGGATTTCTAGGGCTCACTATCCAGCCTTCTCAGCAAGCATCAAACCAATGAGAGACCTTAACTGGAAAAAGTAGCATGGAATGGCTTCACCAAGGTTGCCCTCTGACCTCTGCATGCATGGTCATATGTACTCACAGTTGCATCTACACGCACGAATACATACATGCGGGTACACTCCCCACTCCCCACCCCTCTAGTAATCTGAAAAGCCAGGACTAGTACCTACCTGTTATCTCTCAGTGGGAGCTAGGTGAGCCTTCCTCAACATCTAGAGGGCTCTTGGGATGACATTGGGAGTTCCCTGAAAAGGTACTACTTGCCTTCCAGACTAGCCCTAAAATCTATACAAATGGCTGGGGCCACATTTACAAATACTTCTATATAAATATATACTTACATGTGTGCTGTGTGATGATCCTTCTGTGTGCTGTGAATATGTATTCCTTCCATTGGTTAATAATAAAACCGATTGACCAATAGCCAGGCAGGATAAGGTTGTGTGGAACAATCAAACTGAGGACTCCGATGAAGAGGGGCGGAGTCGAGGGAGTTGCAAGCAGCTGCCAAAGAAGCAAGATGCCAAAGGACCAGTAAAGCCACGGCAACGTGGCAAAACATAGATTAATAGAAATGGGTTAATTTAAATGTAGAAGCTAGTTAGTAATAAGCCTGAGTTAGCAGCCAAACATTCATAATTAATATAAGCTTCTGTGTGATAATTTGGGAAGCAGCTGAAAATTTGGAAATAGGCGGGCAAAAGTCAAGGCTCCGTGCATACATGTGCAAAGTGTCTTAGTCTGTTTTCTATAGCTCTAACACAATGTCATAGACTGGGTAATTTATTTTTAAAGAAATTTACTTTTTGTGCTTTTGGAGGCTGAGAGGCCACATCTAGTGAGCATGCTTTTCCTGGCGTGACTTCTGGAGGGTCCAGAAGTACCAAGGACATCGCAGGGTAAGGGGCCACATATGGGAACTGAGCCAAACTGATGGTTACAAAAAGGCCCCTCTCGAGATAATCAAGTCATCTCTGATTCCAGCAATGCATGAAGGCATTAGTGGATTGATAGAGGCAGGCTCTCCATGACCTAATCCCCTCTGAAAGGCCCCCACTCCTTACTACTTCACCACAGTGATGACGTGTCAAGGTGAGTTTTGGTGAAGACATTTAAACCATAGCAGCAAGTTAGGAGCAAATGAATATTGGTTTACAGAGAGAGAACAATCTACAGAAAATTGGAGCTGGGGAGACAGTTTAGCAGGTTAAAGCAGAGCTATGCAAGCCTAGATAGTGAACTGGGTTAGATTCCGGGAGTCTGTAAAACTCTGGGTGTCGTGGCGAGCCCCTGAGATATCAGCATGTAGACAGTGAGATGTGAGGCAGGGACAGGGGAGTCACCTCTGCAGCATGGCAGGAATAAAGAGAGACCCTATGTCTAAAGGTAGGAGGAGAGAACTGACTCATGAACATTACATACACACACAAATACATACATACACACATTCATAAGTAGTTAATACATAAATGCATTTTTGAAGGAAACTTTAGAAAATTGCAACTTCAGCCTGATTGTCCAACATATCTTCATGATAAAAGTCCTAGAGAGAGTAGGACTAGAGCGGGCATACTTCAACATAACAAAGGCAACTCACATCCAACACCATCCTAAATACTGAAAACTTGAAGCAACTTCATTAAACTCAGGAAGATGGCAGGCCTATCCACTATCCCTACTCCTTTCCACTGGAGCAGTAAGACAAGAGAAGGACAGCATGCACCTCGGACTCCGGACTCGGAGGATCAGAGCCAGACCTCACCTGAAAGCCTCCTCTCTCAGGTGCTATGCAAATTGTCCAAAGAAGGGAAACAGCCAGTAGACCCAGCTCCAACAGCTCTGAACCACAACTATGACCAGCATAGCAAGATATAAGTGTACAACAGGGACACACACACCTTGTCGGTAACCAACAGTCATCTAATGGGATTCAAGGCCTGTTCAACAGGAGGGAAATCTTTATGTCTGGTAATGGAAACCTAGACAAGAGTTTGTGAGGCCGTGGATCTTGGGAGAGAACCAATTCTGTCATTTTATTAAACCGCACAATTTCTAACTACATTCTAAATATTTGTCCTATACCCACAGACAAGTGCTGCTGGTGGCAATGTCAGAGGAGCAACAGGTGGCAACTGAGCTCAGGACATCAACCCAGCAGAATGCAAGGCACTGATGGATGAATCTCAGCAAGGCCCTGAGGGCTCTGGCTCCAGAATGTCTCTTGTCACTGCTGTGCCTTTACATGTTTGCCACTGCCATTTTTCTCTGGTATCTGGCACGGTGTGAATGGGTGTCGGGGGATCCCCACTACCTTTAGTATAGTGTGATTATCTCACTGAAATACCTCGCTCTACTGGGCATTTTTATCTGTGGATTATTATAAAGATGATTTCCTCTTAAGCTGTATGGTTTAAAGTGTTGCCCCTGCCCCTAATAAAACAGGGGCTGCAGAGGATAGAAGTAAGAACAGGGAGATGTCACACAGCTAGGAGTTGTGAGCTTTATTTGCAGAGTCATACAGATGATGGTTTAGGTTTATGATCAAGGAAAACAATCGAGTCCCAGGAGTTAGCTCAAGTTCTTTCTGAGTTTGGGAGATGTGTTCATGAGTTTTTGTGTGTGTCATAGGTAAAGCAAAGCTTTAAATAATTGACTTCATGTAACGGGAAAACAAAGAATGGGGTGGTTAGTTAAGATAATTGGACAGGAAAGGAGACTAGGAAAAGCTGCTGCCTGTGGGAATGAGTATGGCTGAGAGGCTCCTGTTCATTGAGAAGTCTTGTTTTTCACCTGTAATACATAAAATGCTTAATCATGTGAAAGATATGGAACGAACACATGCTGGTTTTTATTGTATTTATTGCAACCATTTATTACAACCGTTTGTAAAAAAAAACCTGTAACCACATTGTAACTTTTATATTGCTTGAAAAATTCCGCTGAAGTATATACACTATAAGGGAAAAAAGTAAAAGAAGATAAAAGGAAAACACCAGGAAAGTGGAGAAGAAAAGATGTCGAAGGAAGACATCAGGACGTAGAGAAGGAAGTCATCAGGACGTAGAGGAGAAGGGAAGATGTAGAAGGAAGACATCAGGACATAGAGGAGAAGGAAGTCATCAGGACATGAAGGAGAAGGGAAAGATCAGGATAGAAGAACAGAACAAAAAAGAGTAGAGTAGAATAGGGACAAAATGAATAATAAAATAAAATAAAAGAATAAATAAAATAAAATAATAAAATAAAATCTCTCAGAAAAGAAGTCTGAGTTTTCTCGCCAACTCTGCAGCTCGTTCCCAGTCTCTGACCTGTGGAAGGCTGACCCTCTGCAGAGTGTAACTCTCCCCCACCATCTAAGATGCCTCTCTTTGCAGCAGGTGGAGACCTTCGCAGGAAACCACCCTTGCACCCAAAGCTCGGGGAACACCATGAAAGGGGGGTGGAAAGATTCTAGGAGCCAGAGAACCAGAGAATCTGCCGTGAGATTATTTCTGAGAAATGACAGGGAAGCTTCACCCATGATACACCAACAACATGGCTACCTAGACAGGATCTGAACAACTACAACACCAGTAGGCAAGCCAATGTGAAAGGCAAAACTTTCACAGGGTCCCACCCCTAAACAAAGAACTCCCACAACTAAGAGATGCTGACAGTGGATAAGTAGTCATCCTCAGGAAAGAGCCTCCTAATTGGTTATCCAATACTAAATGGTCATTCCTGAAATCAGACATATACAGGTAACAGCAAATGGACTGGGCAGGCTGTAGGTGTATATTTGTGTGTGTGTGAGAGAGAGAGTGTGTGTGCGCTCATGCGTGCGCGTATGTGTGTGTGCAGTGATAACAATCAAAGAAAAAATGCCACAAATTTGACAGTGAGCAAGGGAAGAGGGACATTTGGACAGAGAAAAGGGAAGGGAGAAATGATATAATTATATTTTAATTTCAAAAATTTAAAACAAATTTGCAATTTAAATGACAAATATCAATGATATTACAAATACAATAAGATAAATCCACACATATCTTCAATTCAAAACCTAACATCATTTGGAAAAGTAATGCCTCACTACACAACATGCTTCTGAATGTTTTTTCTCCTATATTTGGGGTATATTTGATTAAGTCTCCATAGGCAAATGATTTTATAATATGTTCTCTGAGAGAATAGATGAAAACTCATTTTTCCCTCTAGATCATCTGGCTAGAGTTGGTTTTAAATTATTGATAGTTTAGAAAAGTTTCTTTTGCTTCACTGCTCATTACTGGCAATATCACACTCATTTTTAGGATTGTCGTCAGATTTAGGGACACGACTGTCAGGTTTCCTTCCTATCTGAGCAGTTGCAACAGTATTTGTGGTTTGAAGTATCACTGGGGCCATGTCTGTGGCGTAAGTATTCCTATTAACTCTATGTTTCATTCATCTCATCAGAGAAGGAAAGGAGGACTATGCCACAGTTACACCTGTGAGTTCTGTGCAATCGAGAACATCCCTGCATAAATTAATTCTGCTTTGATGAGGCTTTTGTAAGGGCAGAAACCATCACTTCTGAGTTTATCTCCCAGCCTACCTCCAGCCCTGCACTTTCGGGAGCTGGAGACCATCGATGTTGTGAGTTTGCGGTGAAGACGGGAATAGTCACTCTAGAAACCATCCTAAGACTTGCAAGGCTAGCAATGGTTTGTACTAGGGAGTAATGGATCACAGAAATATATACCAATAACCCCAAACTACACACACCAGAGCCCAGACCCTCCAGACACCAGGAAAGCCCGTGACTTCTCCAACATTGACACAAAGAGCAGTTAGACAGCCAGGCGGTAGCCAAGGCCCTACAGCTAGTGTCAACCAGTTACTTTCACACATTTTTTAGGAGTTAAGTAAACACAGTGCTGCGCCCCCTCCTGACATCTCAAAGGTGACCTGGCAGTGGAGGGGCCTAAAGTTCACGCTCCCCTGGCTCCTCAGTTGCCAACCTCTGGATGTGCCAACAAGCTCTCCCTGGGATTTTTGAATGAACAAATAGGGAGGTTGCGAACACACAGGGTGCTGCTTTGTCACCTCCAGGTAGGTCCTGGGACCTGTGCCAGCCTGCAGCAGCACCCTTCATGGCAACGTCACTAACCAGCTGGGGCACTTGTAGATTATTATAGGGTTGTATTTACCCAAGGCAATCCTCAGAAGTTTTGCTCAGGTAAAAATTTTAGAGACCTAAAATCACCAAAACGATCTTTAAAAATAACAAAACAAGAAATCTCATATTCTTGATTTTAAATGTGTCTTCAGTGATGAAATGCAAAATTAAAGATAAGGTATAGAGATGGGTTTGGTATAATTGGGAGTCCAGAATTAAGCCTTTCTATTTGTGGTCAATCAAATTTGGCAGAGGTGCCAAGTCCATCAATGAAAATACACTATTTTTTTAAATAGTGTTGGGACAACTATGTTTCCACCTGCAGATGAAGAGAAGGGAGGAAGAAGAGGAGGAGGAAGAAGGAAGGAGGGAAGACTCACTGCAAAGTATTGGAAGAAATTAACTGAAGCACAGATGTCTTGGACCAGTAACCAGTGGGAGGGAGAAGGTCATGCCTGCGTTGATAGTCTATCCGGGGAGGAGCTCAATGTACCTCAGACTGAATGGAATAGGAAACCCAAGAAACACATAGTAGAAAGGGCATACAAGCCTTCATGTGCCCCATCTCAGAAATTAATGCCTCCTCTAAAAATGTGACCTCTTCTTCCCAAGAAGATATGCGGGGGATTGACTGTGAAATGATCAAACTTACAAACTAAGGGACGTGGAAAACCAGAGCAGAGTGGTGTGGCTTCCTGCACAGTGCCAGCCCAACCTAAAGACACTACTACTGTGCAAATATACAGCCATGGAGGAAATGCTAAGGGAGGCACTGCTTCCAGCAATGCGAGAGAACTAGACATAGTAATTAATGGAATCTTATAAAACAAATTCAAATTGATCAGTCAGTAAGTTAGAGGATTGCCACCCCATTGAAAACTGACTTAAAGGACATAAATCGAGTCAATAATAAATGTGGAAGGAGACGGGATTTGGGAGAAAGTGCGTGATGTAGCATTGCAGAAGTTTATGTTATTCATTATGGGGGATTAACAGTAATAAAAAAAGGCTCCCATGACAAAGCCTTTGAAAGAAACTACTTAGATCTATAAGAAAGATCTGGTTTTAGGGGCTTAATTGAAAATATTAAACAGAAGACAGCAATTTAATTAAATACAACGATGGTGATAAATTGGTGGGTCGTATCTAGTCACGAGAAGACACATCTTGAACAAAGGGGCTCTAGTGTGATCAGGGAGCTCAAGAACTGATGTCCTCATAAAGGGAGAGAGCACTGGTTTCAAGCTCACATCTATCCCTCCTTTAATGAAAGACTCAGTCCAGCATTGTTCCTAGACTCTCAGGAGAATGCATTGGTGCTGTGATACACTGCATATTGTAAAACTCCCTGTCTTCCCACCTGCCAAAATCTCTTCCC
This sequence comes from Ellobius talpinus, assembly GCA_001685095.1. Taxonomy (NCBI): domain Eukaryota; kingdom Metazoa; phylum Chordata; class Mammalia; order Rodentia; family Cricetidae; genus Ellobius; species Ellobius talpinus. The sequence continues at coordinate 9,562 of LOJH01017120.1, forward strand.
TGGCTCCAAAGTCTTCCCAGCACCAACGCCATCCCCACATTTGTGTCTGTACATTGCCATGTTCACTGGACACAAAATAGGCTATCCCAGAGTCACCCAGGTTTTGGACGTAAACGACAAAAAGTAGGAATGGTCATTCAGAGTAGTGGGTGAGAGGATTCAGGAGAGAGCTGTGCAGGTTGTCAATAACAGCTCTCGTGACCTCCAGCCACACACAGTTCTCCCACGCATCCCTCAGCTGCATGTGCTCACCCAAGAAAGGCTGCAGCTAAGCATGATTGGGCTGCACGGAGGAGAGATGGATGGCTGCGCCTGGGCAACTGGACAAGAAGGACGTGAAGGTTACAAGAGGAGCTAAGAGTCAGGGTGACCCTAACAGCCAGAGAGTGAGATCTAGCAGCAAAGAAGGTGAGGGCTTCCATGGACACCCTCCTTCTTCATCTGTGCCTGCAGCACCTTGGGTGTGTTCCTATGACAGTACCCGATTATGCTTCATCGGAGCAGTTAGCCTGGTGTCTTATGGCCTCCAGTTTACCAGCATGAGATCCCACTGGAGTGTGTCCCACCGACTGCCATCTCCCTAGCACCCAACACAGAACTGGGCACAGTAGAGTTGACGAAATAAATTACTGGCCAGAAGACTGGCTTTCCAGGAGGGGAGCCGGCCTTCGGTGCCAGATACAATGATGGTTGAGGACACCTGTGGCCTCTGGCTGTTCAGCTGAGCCGCGGGTGAGGGGTAGCTGGGTACATGGTGAAGAGACAGTGTGTGAGGATGGTAGATATATCTCAGGAGTATCGATGAGTGTCCCTGGTCATCCTTCTTGGGCACCTCTCCATACACCTGGACCTCAGTGAAGATGATGTCTCTTGTGCCCATGCTAAAGAGAGAGGACACACATGTGAAAAGCATGACTCTGGGATTTGGATATCAAGGACCAATATGAAACACAATCTAGTGTGATCCCACACTCTTTCTCAAGAGGTAAGAGAAACTTTGACAGGTGGGATAGCATAACTTTTTGAAATTACTTAGTCAATTAATTTTATGTCAGGTGGTGTAAATGCATGAGTGTGTAGATGTGCACACCAGATATGGGGGACCTGCAACATTCGGGAAAATGCTGGAAAAGTAAATTTTCAAGCCCATCCCGGCCTACTGAATCAGAAAATTTGGGATGGAGGGGACCCAGAAAGCTCGGCTAAATGTACCCTCCAGGGGGTGACACACCCACAGTTGAGGGCGATAGGCCAGTGTTCTAATCTGCAGTATGGTGACTTCCACCAAATTCCCAGTTTGTTGAAAATCCTTTCCCCACTTCTGTTGCAAGATGTATTTTCTTCCTAATCGGTATCTTCTTGGCCTTATCCCAGCTCTGGGACTTATCTGAGGAGATCAGAAGCTCAAGGAAGATCAGCAAGTTCAAGGCCAGTTTGGGCCATATGGAACCTTGTCTCAAAAATAAATAATAAATACTTAGTCAAGTAAATATTTCATTAAAAAAGAGGGGATATTGGTTTGTGTGATTTACAAAAATAATTCCAAACTTTAAAATTGAATACAGTGAAAATATTTTTTTAAGCATGAAAGTTCAAGACATAAAAAACAAAATGATCAGTTCAGGGGGTCTAAATCTTAACAGCAGAAGCTTGAAAATTATAAGAGGATGAGAAAGAAGTGATAATCAAAGAAAAAAATATAAGGATATTCTAGGGTCAAGAGTGAGTCTTTGGGTGAAGAAGGCACATCGAGAGTCCAATGGGATAGAAAACCAATAAAACAACAACAAAAACCTATCTCTGCTACAGTACGTAATCATGAGGTTTACAACCAGGGATGTCAACACACAAAACACAGCTCTTACCTCCTAGCCAATAAGAGGTAGCTTATTCTGGGGTGAGTCTGGAAACACAGATTCAGGTCACCCCTAATACCTTGTTCCAACATGCTAACAGTTTCATGAAGCTTTTATAGTCACAGAACAAAGAAAGTTATAAATCAAGACATTTATAGAAATATACTGGTGGGTAGACAATTATGGAAGAAGGAAAAGTCTCTGCAATAGGCCTCAGATGTCATCAAATGACAGCTTTAGCCTTTGGGTTGATGGAAGCTACAGGTCTGTGCATTCAAAGGGACGTTAAGTCATGATACAGAGGTAGGCAACAAATGGCATTTCAAAGGGTTAAGGTGGCTCCATATAATTAGGCTGTGAGCCTGCAGTGTTCCACGTCTCTACAGCCATCCAAGATGCAACCAGTCAATTGGCCTTACGGAAAGTTTAAGGTAAGTGACGCCTGTTTCTCTGGGACATTTAGTACACAGGACATGTGTTTCCAGCGAGAACAACCAAATTCACAGAAGTCACAAATAAATATTGAAAAATGAAAGTGGCAATGGCACCAGAGCCCTCTGGACAGACACATACAATGTAAAAAAAAAGGCATTGTGCCTTGAACATGATGAAGAAAAGAGGAATTGAAATTTGAATTAGTGGCAATAGAGACATTTGTAAACATCTGGACCATCAAAGCCCTGTGCCCTTTTCCAGGAAACCCCAGTAAGTACTGTCATGAAAAGAATTATAGGAGAAAAAAGAAGGAGTGAGATTCTGGGCATGGGGACCAGTAGGACAACAGAGAAGGGAGGGTCAAATGATGTGCCTAAAGCCTGGGAGAGTCTACAGTGACAGCTCAGGAACCGGGGAAGCTGAGGGGCTGTCTACATGGAAAACGTTGGAACGGTTAGTGACCCAGACATTAAGTAAAATCAAATGAACAACAGAGAAGTTATCCCCACTCCCCATCCTCCCAGAAAACCATAACCCATAAGATATTAAAGAAAGGGAATACAGCCAGAAAACAACAGGTTACTCAGTTGTCAGTTAGGTTTATAGTCACTCTCCTGTGAATACTCCATGTTTGTTTACTTAAATCTTGTGAGATCAACAGACTGAGAAGAGAAAGTGTGTGTGTGTGTGTGTATACGGATGTGTGTGTCTGTGTGAATGTGTGTGTAGATGTGTGTGTAGATGTATATGAGGATGTAAATGTGTATGTATGGATGTGTGTTCATATACATATGTGTGGCTGTGTGGGGGTGGGGGTGTTTCTGTATGTGTTTGTGTGTGTGGATGTGTGTGTATTCATGCATATGTTTGTGTGTATATATGCGTGTTATTTGTGTGGTGTGTAAGTGGGAGATGTGGGGGATGTGTGTGTATATGTGCATGTATGTGTAAATATTAAATCCAAATCCTGAACTAAAACTTCAGTAGATAAATTGAAGTACAATTGCGTAATTAAGAAGTGGAGACCGGGCAGGGGAGGTGGGTGGCAGGCTTCCTAGGGAATGGTACCATGAGCAGGAGGGAGTACAGAGCAGGGAAGGGTGGCAATTCCTGACTGTCATAAGCCCAAACCAAACTGGACTCTTTGAATTATTAAACTAGGTTCATGTTATTTTTGAAGCTGGAAATTACTTTCACTTGGCCCAAGAGATTCCACGGTGACTGTGTGGACCCACCGCCCCTTGGAAACAGCACCCGGTCTCCCCTAGTTACTTCAGAACCCTTCATTTCAACAAAGAACACAACCAGAGCTTTTCCATTCTGTCGGAGGAGACCAGCAAGCCTTCCCCTGGCTGCCCTCAAAACTTCAGTTTGACATCCCTATGCCTCTGGGACCAACAACCCAGGCTCTCTGCTCTGAGTCGAGAAGCTGAAGATAATCCTCATACTTAGACACAACACCCTGACCCTGGAACCACGCTGGCCTTCACAATGTCAACCTAGACCAGGTGCCAGGCCCACTGGGGACCCAATCAAGGGTTCTCACACTCCATGCGGTACCAGGCCCTCTCACAGCCACTTGCCACAATCATTAACTGGAGGTCCCTGCTTCTTGCCAGTCTCCCAGGGTCATAGGGAAGCTGGCACAGCATAGGGAAGAAAAACTGAATTCCAAGGCTAGGGCTGTGGCTTGGTGGGGAGAGTACTTGCCTAATGTGCCTGAGGTCCCAGGTTCAGTCTCCGGCACCGCATAAGCCATGCACGAAGGCACATGCCGGTCACCCCAGCACTCAGGAGGTGGACCCAGGGGAATCAGAAGTTCAAGGATCAAGAAGTTTGAGTCTTCAGCTACATAGCAGTTTGAGGCCAGCATGGAGAACAAACAAATGAGCAAAAACTGTATTCACACTAGAAAGGGTTTGCCTTCAATCCCGGTCCCCACTGGCTGTGTAATCACAGGTTATTGGTTTCTGCTGTCTCTTGAGCTCCACCTAGCCCAGGAATGCCAGTTACCTTCTGAACACCTTCTCTTAATCAAGATATCAAGCAGCCCCACTTCAGCTACACAGGTGATAGCTGCTAGTTCAGCCCTGTGGGCCTGAAGTCTGGATGCTTTCTAGTCCATCTCTATAAATGTGGAGGGATGTATCTTATTCCCAGGAGGCTGCAAGGTTTCACCGAGAGGGTATTTATGAATAAGTATTGCGCCACGCAAAGGTTTATTTAGTAACTCAAGATTTTATGCAGTACCTACTCTGGGAGAAGTCCCTGTCCTCAATGAGGGAAGGTTGCGTGTTGGGGGAAGAAAACAGAACAAATCACTATCACTCTCTTGTAAGTGTGACTGAGCCTCTGCCTTCCCCCAGTCATTTCCCAGGGTCCTCTGGTGTCTCTCAAGTGTTTGTGAGCATGCCCCCACAACTGGTTATATAGCAGCTGTTAATGGCATCGTCCTCCACTCCATCTTCCCAGATCAGTGCCCTTGGCTCTCCCCATACATGCCAATATCCAGCCTAGCCTCTCCTACACATGCCACATCCAGTCCCATAGTGGTATCCAGTGCTCTGGAGTCCCAAAGTCTCCAAAGTGGGGTAATAGCATGTGGGTCCCGGGTAGTCAGAAGGCATACTGCTGTGAACTTTATCTGTTCCCTTCCTCCTATAATATCTCTGTCACCTGAGGTCAAAGCAAGATTCCTCCTATATTCAAGATTACCAAGGTCTACACTGAAAAATCTCCCTGGTCTTACATGTGTCCATAGGAAGCAAGATCTAGTGACAACCCCATGAAGACAGGGGTTTTGCTCCTGAACCTTCTGCCTGACTACTTCTTCCCAAGACCTTATGAAACAATTTCTCCCACCCCTGGTAGCCTCTTTAACACCTACTGACATGGCTGATGTCATCCAACACATAGCCATGCCAAAAGAGAAAGACACACAGGGCTGTCTCTACACCATCTTGGAGCATCCTTTCTGGCCTGCCTTCCACAGTCAAGATATAGCACAATCAAAACTTCTCATCAGAGTTCAAGTAGGGCTGGAAGCCAAATGCATACCCCTAAACCACTCCATGTTGCATCATAGAGAAAGGCCCTGCAACTTCAAGAGCTGCAAATATCTAATAATAGCTAACTATGTAACAGAACATGAAATATGCCAACAGGGACAGGAGACATATCATAGAATAAATATGCAGACCTGTGTGGGTGCCATGATGGTAACAAAGCTAAAAATGCTCTTCAACCAGCTAGATGCACACAGAGGGAAGGTAGGACAGCCAATCCCAGTCCAGAGAGGCAGGGCAAGCAGGCCCTCCATAACCAGTTCTGTCGCACAGAGCCTGTAGATTTCCAGGCTTCTTGCTCATTCCCTCAATGACCCATCGAGATAATGAAACCCTCTCCACTCTACAGGACGCTCCCTGAGGCTCTGGTCTCTGCCAGGCAAAGCTTTATTGTTGTTGGAGATCCTTGACTAATCGGACAAATTAATCTCTGATAAAAGATTAATGCAAAGATGCCAAATGGATTTCATTTTGGCTTCCAACAGTGATTGATTGGTTGGGGCTGCCTAAAGTGCTCATTTAGGAGGAACTGTGGCTGGAGCTTAGCTCAGCAAGCAAGAAAGCCAGGATTGATTTGCAGTGCCTGAACTGCAAGCCACTGGGACGATGGCATCGAAGGTAAAACCAGAAGCCATAGCATGCGTCTGCGACCAAAACTCCAACAGCAAAATGGGAAGCAGACAAGAGAACCCTTAGAAGCTTAAAAGCCAGCTCGTCTGGCACATGAAATAGTGAACAAGAGACTGTCTCAAACAAGGCAGGTGAGGACCAACACCTGAAGCTGTCCTCTACCTCTACACATGTGCGACTGCACACATACACACACACACACACACACGTATGTATATTAATGCTCCCTCTTTTGGCCTCTTTGAGTACTGCTTGAATGTGGTGAACAGGCGCACACACACAGGCAAAACACCCATGCACATAAAATAAATAATTAAAACTCCTTTTCAAAACAAGAAGGCACTAATCTCAGAGCTCCCCAACTGCTGCCTCCCACACTGCAGGGAAGCCCACTGCCCACTTAGAAACATCCCTTCTCTGTAGCCTCAAGGCCAAAGGGCCTCTAAGCTCAAACTCACCCATTCTGTAAGGGGAGAAACTGAGGGCTGACTACGTAAAATGACTTGCCCTAAGTAATAAAACCAGTCAGTCTCTGAGACTGCAGTTCATCTTCGGCTTATAGCTATAGAAAGGACTCGGAGATCAGACAGCTTCCCTTATTAACCAACTATTAGCTTACCTAAGGGTGTCATGACCACCTGCCCTACTAAGACTCCCAAGGGACAATGGTAGCCATGCATGTGTGGCTAGAGAGAGCTGTTGATTGCCTTCAGGTCCGGGTTCAGGTGTCGTCTGGCCACCAGAATCTGACCAAATGCCCACAAGGTGAAGAGAAAAAGTGTCAACCTTAGAAATAAGCCGGGGCTGTTTCAGATCCCTGCACACTGCGATCTCAAAGCAGACACGAGAAGCAGTCCCGAGCCTCCTGGCAGCTATTTTGGTTCAACTTCATTGGCTCTTCCAGAGCTGCAGATGTGCTTGCTGAAGCTTTCGGGATGCAGCGCTCTAAACAGAAAGGCAGACACTTGCAGGTGCTTTTGGAACTTGGAACCTGGCTAGGAGTCCTAAGATGCTAAAGGCAAGTCGAGCTTATTCTACTGTGCTTCAGGGGGTCTGGCAAGCTTTGAGTTTCCCCCTCCACCTAGAGCTTACAAACGGCTGCCAGGCCCCGCCCTTGCAGCAAGATCTGACTCTTCCATTCTGGGATCCACACACTATTTGCAGAAGTTTCCAGAGTGTGAGCAAGTCCAAGCTTGCCCAGAGTCCAAATAAAGCACATGGGTGTCGTGTGGTTTAAGGAAGAGGGCCAGTGCCCTGTGTCTGAAGCAAACTCCTCTATAAACAGCAGGCATGCTAGCCCTGGCCCCAGGAGAGGGATGGCTGCTACGGTGTCTCCTCATGGGGTAGCCTGGGCTTGGGACCACTCCTAATCACAGTCACTCCTGGATTCAACCAGGATGCACTTGTAAGATGGCCATTCATCACTTTCTTACTCTTTCCTTTTTATAGGAGGACTTTACATGTCTTCTTTCTTTTTCTGTCTTCCTCCAAGTATAGATCTCCACTAGATACAAGTATGGCCCTGGGCACTAGGGAAAAGTCATGAATGAGGTTCACTGTCTCCTGGAACTGTGAGAAGGGAGACGGATAGCATAGATTTGCCTCTTCAAGAGATACAAGACACACATAAACACCACACAGAAAACAAAACAAATAAATAAAAAATGGATAAAAATCAGTCAGATCTGAGAGCCAATGCTGTGTTTGGAGAGGTGACAATACCCGTCTGCTAGGGTGGGGTGCAGGAGCTGAAGTGCCATGGGTGAGTGAGAACCACCTGAAGTGAGGCGGTGAAGGTGAAGGTAGAGCAATGGAGTTCCATTTGAGCAGCTCAGACACAATGGAGTTCCATTTGAGCAGCTCAGACACAATGGAGTTCCATTTGAGCAGTTCAGACACAATGGAGTTCCATTTGCACAAGAGAGCAACTTTGATGGCATTTACCTTCTGTGCCCAGGAAGGAACCGAGGTTTGAGGCAGGCCAGTGCTCATGCTGAAACAACTAGACATGAAAGGATAAGCTAGGGTTGAGACAGGCTGGGGAGAATGGCTCAGCAGTTGAGGACCCAGGTTCAATTCCCAGCACCCACAAATTGGCACACAACTGACTGCAATTCCAATCCCAAGCGATCTGATGCCCTCTTCAGGCCTCCGTGGGCATCAGACAATGATACACAGATAGATATTCAGGAAAAACACCCATACACATCAAGTAAAAATTAGTGGTGAGGGCAAGAATCGTATACCTTTTAAATAGGAGTTGTTGTCATTGTTTGGCTCTGGACTGTCTCCCACAGGTTCTGGTCTTGGATGTTTAGTCCCAAGCGAGTGTCGCTATTTTGAAAGTGGTGAAGATCTAAGAGTTTTGACCTTAAGTTATTGTCCATCATTTGGGTCACAGTGACACACAAGTGGAAGCAATGATAATCAGAGTGACCTAAACGCCCAGGGAAGGGAGGGAAGGGAGAGCATTGCCTGGGTGAGCTGATGACTACAGCTCTCTTCCCCTTGGGAGCTCTCGCCAATTGAGAACAGATTTGGCCCAGGCAGAGGGCACTGGCAGGAAAAAGAGAACAAGAATGTTCCTCAAGACCGCAGTGGTCTGGCTTCACAAATGAGAGACCAAGAAAACCACGATGACAACACTGGCTTGTCCCTGGGGCAACACTGGAAGCTGACTATCAGAACTGAAAGAAGACATCTCTGACTTCATCAGCAGGAGGCTTTGGGCAAACACATTCTGGTATCGCCCAATATAGCTGACATATTTGAGATCATAACCATAGGAAAGTGGAGATCTAAACTCACATGAGCAGCAATGGTCACAGGTTACTGTTGCTAACTTGCAAATATCTTTCTTAGACTCCTCTTCTATGCTTGGTTGAGAGTGGTCACAAGATAAATTTGTATGAGGCTTGGAAAATACATTCACATACCAGTGACTGGATGGATCTGCAGCGACTTCAGGCCTACCAGTTAATACCAACACAACACCCTTCCCCAGATGCCCCCTCCAGACATGCAGACGGTCTAATTCCAGTGACTCTGTTAGTCTTGACCAGGAGCTCTGATCCCCTGATGCCTGATACAACAGATGTCAATAAGTTTCATATGGAAAGGGTCAGGTAAACGTGCTACTTTGACTGTCAATTTGCCAGGCTCTAGAATCACCAACGAGATGCACATCAGGCTACACCTGAGAGGGCTTATCTAGATTCGTTTAGTGTCTGAGCATGCCTGTGAGGGGTCATCTTGATTGGATAAGCTGAAAAGGCCCATCCTGAAAGTGTGTGGCATCGTCCCCTGGCCATGGGTCCTGCACTACATGGAAAGCAAAACTCCAGCTGTGCTCACTAGAGCACATAATCCTCTGCTTCCCGGTGTGGATGCGAGGTGACCAGCTGCCTCCTGCTCCTGCCATGGGTACTTCCCCTCCAGGCTGGACTTCAGCACCCGGAGCTCTGCGCCAAAATAAAACCTATCTCTGTTAGATTGCTTTTACCAGGGTATTTTTTTAAATGTTTAAATAAAGTTTTAATTACATTTGTTTATTGTGTGTATGCATGTACACAGGTGTGTGTGCACAGGCTTGCCATAGCAATTTGTGGAGGTCAGAGGGAAAGCTGTGGGGGTTTGCCCTTTCCTTCTACCATGGGGGTCCCAGGAATTGAACCCCGGTCAGAGGCTTAGTGAAAACTGCAGTCACCTACTGAGTCATTGCACTGAAGTCAGAGGACTTCATCACAGCAACAGGAAAAGGCAATAATTTTTCTAGGCTTTATAAGCCAACAAGGAAAATAGAATATTATAAAGGAGCTTAACAAAAGACAGAATTGCCACAGGTATTTTGTACTAAATTTAAAATACAATATTAGTTGAATGAGTTTTTTTGTGAGGCGGGTCTACTTAGGAGAAAAAGCATTTGGGAACAAGACAACATTTTGAGTAATATGGATCCAGTTATTATTTACTACCAAGAAATTGATTATGAATATTCATTTGTTAAAAACATTCTTAATTGTGAGCCACACAGAAAGCAGGCAACGGGCTTATTTGGGCTGTAGATACCACCTGACAGACTGAAAATGTTCACAGCTGGAAAGAGTGCCATCCGGCTATTAACCAGAACCTCAGGAAGATTTGTCCTGTGAACAAGGACAAACTGAACGTTAAGGGAGTTTCACTAGAACTTCAACTCATGAAAGATTTTGCCTCTGAGTAGAATTAGCTGGCATCTTTTTATACTATTTAATATCCCCCAGACAGATTCTTCCTTGAACAGGAAGAGACCCCAGACTCCTGAAGCCTGTTGGGTGTCTTGTCTATGATTGGTCCCAAGAGCATTGGCAAAGGCCCTGCTCCTCCAATAACCTTTCTAGGAAGTCTCTGGCAACCAGATCATCAGAAGTTCTGAGATTAGCTTACCTTCATTTGTGCAGGAAACCAGTTCACCTTAAAGACAAACAGGGAGAGGCAGAGGTGGGAGTGGACAGGAGAATTCCCATTTTCAGGGAAGACTCAATGTGATAGTCATTTGTTTAGCAGTCTAGATTCTCTTATGTGTGCCAGACACCATCCTAGACCTAAGGACACCTCAATAAACAAGAGAGACAAGGAACTGCTCACAGAGTGACAGCCTTCTAAAGGAGCCCAGATATGTCTACAGGTTTATACATAACAAAGACACATAAAACAGAGCATCCTTTGGCAGGAAGTGCTGTAGGGACCTCAGAGCAAGGCAATGTGACTGAAATTAGAAATCTGCAAAGTCAGGGAGACTTTCAGAGTTGTAAACATTGAAACCAAGACCTTAGTAGGAAGGAGGTGGCCATGAAGAGCCTGGAGACAGTGTATTTCAGGCAGAGGGAAGATCTGGGCAAATATCCCAATCAGGGAACAAATTTAGCAGAAGGCTAGTGTGTCTGCAGCAGTGGGTGCTGGGAAATTGTTAGACAACTGGAGGGAAGGTGAGCAGAAGCCAGATTATGCAATTTCTCCTTTGTGCTGGGGACGCACTCCTGCCTTTAGTGGCAGATTTTCTCCCACTTTAGGGAGAAGACTCTTCAGCAGGAGAATTGCTCTTACTCTTGAACAGCAAACCAGCTCTCATCCATCTGAGTTCAGGGGTCTGGCTGGGGAGATGGCTCAGTTGGCCAAGTGCCTGCCCCACAAGCATGAGAACTTGAATTTGGATGCTTAGCACACGTAAAGGCTGGGGGTTGTGGCATACATCTGTAATCCCTGTGCTCGGAGGAAGGCCAGAGATGGGCAGATCACAGGAGCTTGAAGGCCTCCTGGTCTAGCCAATGGTGAGTTCTGAATTTTGTGAGAGATCCTGTCTCAAAATAACATGGGTATCAAGACAAATTCCTCATGTTGACCTCTGATCTACACACACACACACACACACACACACACACACACACACACACAC
>LOJH01017121.1:0-22452 GCA_001685095.1 Ellobius talpinus
ATGTGTTGCTTTTATTGGTTAATGAATAAAGAAACTTCCTTGGCCTGTGATAGGGCAGAGTAGAGCTAGGCGAGGACAACTAAACTGAATGCTGGGAGAAAGAAGGTGAAGTTGAGAGACACCATGGAGCCGCCAGAGGGGAAAGCCGTGAGCTGCCAGCCGGACCCTTACCTGTAGGCCACAAGCCTCGTGGTAAAATATAAAACAATAGAAATGGGTTAATTTAAGATTAAGAGTAAGCCAGAAATATGCTTAAGCTATTGGCCAAACAGTATTGCAAATAATATAGTTTCTGTGTGATTATTTTGGTTCTAGGCAGCCAGGAACAAACAAGGGGCTTCTTACAACAAAGGAACCCCTGAAATTCCAGTGAACAATGATTTTTTTATTTCCATTACATGTGTTTGAATTTTTCTAATTTATTTAATATTTCAATAATGTATTTATGAAAAGTAGCTTATTTTGCATACATTCTAAGAGTAAGTAAGGGAAAATTAATTGAGAACTGATATACATAGGTTATAAAATATAATCTTGTTTCCCTCCCACCTATATACTATCTTATGACCTCTGGAACATTATAGTTGCTTATTCCCTAGTTCATGATCACTGGTATCTTAAGTGTCTGATTTCAACTAGTGAGACTATTTCACTTCCTTGCCTACCACTTTTGGAGGAATCTCCTTACATGATTGCATTAAAAGGTGTAGTTATCTATAGCTCTTATTTACACTAGCAGTCAGAGGCTACAGGTTATTAATTGTTCCTCTCTCCTAAATAAAGATATGAATGAAAATACTGAAAGTGATTAAAGATGGGCTTTTTGTCTGATCCCTGGTTTGTAAAATACCAACAATGGAATACAGCAAGACTGAAATGGGAACCCATGAATTTCTATTTTCTTTCTTCCATCCTCTCTGGATTTTTTCATCATTTCTTTAACAATATTCAGTAGAAGTAACTCCTCTATTACTAAAATTTCTTCAACAATAATTGTGTGTGTTTATGGAACACAATGTGAAAATTTCATGTGTGTATATTGGAATTAATAAATTAAGCAAGTTAACATATCACACTTCAAATTCTTTTTGTGATAAGAATACTTAAAATGTACTCTTTCTGGAAATTTAAAACACATATTACATCATGATTAACTATGATCCCTATGCTGTGCAATAAATCCATAAAACATTTCACTTTGCCTCTCATTTCCTCCTCACCTCTGAGGCTGTGACCTCCAGTGCTCTGAGTGCACCTGAATGATCACTTGAAGAAAAATACAAACCATTCTTATATCAACTTCTTTCAGTTGAACTTTTTAAAATGTGCATGTACCTTTATGTTATTTATCTTTCTGTACCTGGTGTATTTGTTACAGCAAGTGAACTAGATGAAGTAAATCATTTTAAACAGGTTTCTCTAGCTAATGAGTTTACTTTTTACATGTTTTGAATATTGGCCCTTTATCAGATGAATAGATTGCAAGTATTTTCTTCTAATCTGTGGGTTTCCTCACTCTCCTGGCTGTTTCCTCAACGATACCAGTGCTTTTGGTTTGATGCAATCCCATGGTTTTTTTGTTGCCTGTTTTTTTTTTCTTTTTTTGGATTCGTAGTCAGGAAACTGCTTATGACAGTTTCATAGAGTTTTATAATTTAGTCCATTTTGAGGTGACTTTATATGGAAGATATTCAATTGTCCTGATTTTTTGAAAAGACTTTCTGATCTGATCAACTTCAGTAAAATCTACTGGCCATAAGATGGGTATGGTGGTGAAGGTCTTTAATCCCAGCACTCAGGAGGCAGAGGCAAACGAATTTCCTTAAGTTTGAGGGCAGCCAGGGCTACACAGACAGAACTTCAAAAAAGAAAAAAGAAAACAAAAAGATAAATAACTGGAATAAGTCTTCAGATTTATTTCTGTATATAGCCTTATTCAAAAAACTGTTTAGGGGTGGTGATACAGTCATTGGTAGAGCACACGTACACTGCCCTGTGTTCTAATCTCAGCACCATAAAACTTAATAAGTGAAGAATTCTGTAGGGAAGGACATGCCCTATCTTCCCTTGATATACACTGTCTGCCCCTAAGGTATGTCCTTCTGTATGCTTCTTGGTGTAAATTCTTGTGCTGATTCTCAGGACTGCTCAACTGTCTTCTTTACATATATTACATTATTTTCAAATAACAAAGTCTAGACAGATATTCTTCAAAAGCCAAATCTATAGTGACAAAGAAGAGCCCAATGGCTGCTCAAGGGTACTGGTAGATGTGACCACAAAGAAGCAACATGAGTTTTAGGAAATGATGGAACTTTTCTGTATCCTGTAGTTAAGACTGGCCTCAAACTCTTCCTGCCTCTATCACCTCAGTGCCACCTGCCTCACTACCATGCCCGACTGTTTATTTTTTAAATAATTTGGGGGATATTTTACAATTCTTAACCAGTAAGACAGAACATGTCAAAGCAAAGCAATATGAAACAAAAAGTTTCCAAAAATACCATTGAGTTTGTCTTGGCTTGGCCATCTACTGCTGATCATGAGGCCCATTCTTAAGTGTGGTAAATGTACCCAGTGATTCTCCATTAAAGAAAACTAAGTTTTCCTTTGCACGGAGATCTCAATTGGAGATAGATTCTTGGTTGGGTTTGGGCATCCATGTCCACTTCCCTCTGTCAAAACTAGGACCCCAGTCACAGGCTATGGAAATTCTAAGTGACTTATTTTGCTCTATGAACCCCAAGCACACAGTTCAATGGATGCAATCTTGTTGAATGCACATATTTCTCAGACACATTATAGAGCCCCTGCCCCCTGCTGAGCCTTAGCCCTTTCCTTTCCCTCCAGAGATAAAAATAATACTGACTGATTTCTAAAACCACAAAATTGTTTTGCAGATTTTTGGAAATTATATACATGGAATCTCACAGCCCTGATGAAATATGTATTCTTGAGTGTTTAGCTTCTTTGACTCAGCTTTGTGCTTATGGAGTGCTCTCCTATGGTGTCACAACACAGCTCCCTTTATTATGCTGTGATATTTCATTGTATAGATATAGTAAGAAAAAAAGTCATTCTACTTTTGATGAAAATTTGGCTGTCCAATTTGGGAGTATTATAAATAATGTGTCTGTGAGGATTCTTGTATTTGGGTTTTATGCCCATATTTATGCATTTCTTTGAGATATTTATATATATATAGAAATAGAATTACTGAGGCATATAGTAACTCTGTGTTGAATATTTTAAGGCACTGGCATATTGTTCTCTAACGTGCTTGAACAGTTTTACATTTTCAGTAGCACTGGATCAGCTTTCCACTCTCTCTGCATCCTTACTAGCACCTGTTCTTTTCTGTCTTTTTATTACAGCTCTCTTAGGATATATAGTGATATTTAGTTGCAGGTTTTAATTTGTCTTGCCCTGATGCTTAATATTGACCACCATTTTATAATCTTATTCATTGTTATGAGATGATCCCGTGTCCACCTCAAGTTCAGATATTGAAATCCAATCCCCATTACCTCATGATGTGACCATATTTGGAAACAAAGCTTTTAAGGAGTTGATTAAATCAAATATAAGGCCTTGTCCCAATACCCATCAAAAGCCAGTAGTGCCCCAGGGAGAGACAAGGTCCCATGAGTCTTGCCCTCATTCATGGCTGACTGCTCAAGCCCAGTCTTAAAGGGGCTGGGAGGGAGAAAGGAGAGAGTGGAGGATAAGAATCATCAGGATGCATTACATGCATGTGTGATGTAGTTGAACAATATATTTAATTTAAAAATGAGGCCTTTACATTGGGGTGCTAATCCAACAACAAATTGTTTTGGGTCAAGAAAGACAGACCCGCACAATTTTATACATATGTAAAATTATCTGAAGTTGTTTTTGAGTAATTGATAAAAAAAAATCCAGCATGCATGTGGAAAGTGTTCACAGGGCACTGGGGAGTAGTGGGGGTTGGAGTGAGGAGTGGGGCGTAAATATTACCAATGCATTGTATACTTACATGAAAATTTCAAAGAATAAATACAGATATTTTTAAAATAAAGAAAAGAAGGTTAGACACCAGGGGTGTGTGTAAACAGAAGGATGAGGGCATGAAGAAGCCATGGGAAGGCAGCCATCTCCAAGCTGAGGAGAGAGGCTTCAGAACCCAGCACTGCTAACATCTTGGTCTTGGCCCTCTGGCTTCCAGAATTATGAGAAAGTTATTTATACTGTTTAAATCACACAGCCTGCGCTATTTTGTTATGGCAGACCTATCAATGGAATGTCGCTGATGATGCTGGACATCTTCCCATGTGCTGATTTGCCATCTGTATACTCTCATGGGCGAGGTGTTTGTTTGTGCCCTTTGCCCATTTCCTAACTGGTTGGCATATCTATTTTTCTTCCTCTTGTTTGGTTTTTGCTGTTGCATTTTGAGGACTCTATAATCTAGATACCAGTATTTGTCCTTTGTCTCATGGAAATCGTTTCTCTGACTCAAAGGCTCTTTAACAGAACAGGAGTTGTTATTTTAATGAAATCCAGTTTCGCCATTTTTTCTTTGCAGTATCATAAATTTAATGTTGTGTTGGCACTCTGCCTGCTTGGGGACCTCAAAGATTTTCTAGTTTCCATTGCTGTATGATGCATTTTTGAAAATACACATATTTATTGTGTGTATCACCATATATTTATTGTAAGCGTGTATGTGCATGCACACATATGCCACGACACATGTATAGGTGAAAGTAGCTTGCTACATAGCCCTAGCTGGCCTGGAATTTACAAACTATCTCAGTATGCTTTACACTTATAGCAGTCCTCCTGTCTCAGCCTCCCAAAGACGGGTATTATACAGTGGCATGTGCCAACATGCCCGGCTCTGTCAGCATTTTTCAAAACTATAACATATTGCCCATAACCATAGTTATCATACTATACAATAGGTCCCTTGAACTCGCTTGTCAGTAACTGAGATTCTATGTCCTTCCACCAGTCTCTCTCCAGCCTCCTTTCTTTGCTCTCTAACCTCTGCCCTAAGCAACCACCATCCTGTCTCTGTGAGGTAAACTTTAGGAAATGAAATCAGTGTGTTGAAAAGATAGTTATACTCCTATGGTCCTTCTAGCACTGCACACAGTAACTTACAAATAGGTGAATGGATGAGGCAAAGGTGCTGTGCATGCACCATGAATGCTGTTCGGCCTTTGAATGGAAAGCAACCCTGCCGTTTGTGATGGATGACTGGAAGGTACCATCTTAAGTGAAGCCACCCACAGAGAGACAAATGGCAGATAATCTCACTTCTATGTGGCATCTGAAAGAGTTGATTCATTTTGAATTTTTTTAATAAAATATGAGGTTAAATTGAAGCTTCGGGTTTTGTGCCTCTGCCTGTGCAGTTGTTCCAGCACCATTTCTTTTTTCCTTTTTTTTGGACAAAATCTTTTTCCCCCAGAATTGCTTCTGTGCTTTTGACAAAACTCAATATGTATGTGGGTGGATTCACTTTCATTTTTAAAAGGCATTTTTGCTGGGTATCAACTTCTAGATTACTTTTTTGTGTTTGTTTATTGTTTCCAGGACTTTAACAAGATTATCCTATTGTGTTTGGCTTTTATTGATTCTATGCAGCTGCTAGTTCTATTGTGTCTCTTTTGAGGCTAACGTATCTGGTGGGTTTGTTGTTGCTGTTGTTGTTGTTGTTGTTGTTTTGGCCTCTAGCAGCTGAATCCTTGACTCAAACCCTAAAAGAGCAACGTAAGCCTTCTAAGGAACATTTGGAAAACACCTGAATATAAATTAAAATCTCACAGATATGCACTTAAAGATATTGTTTGTGTATTTCAAACGGTTAGTTTTCAACCCACCCCTTTCCTTTTGAAAATATCTATTACTTATTTATAAATTAATGGCAGGCTCTCACTATGTAATTAAGGCTAACCTCAGACTCACAGACTTCCTGCCTCCACTGCCAGAGTGCTGGGATTATTGTTTAAGCCACCGTGCCAGCTTTGTTTCTCTTTTCTTTTTAACAATGTGTTTTTACTTTATTTTATTTTAGTGGGTGTATGTGTGTCACATGTGTGGATGCTCAAAAAGATAAGAAGATGACATGGGATCCCTTGGAGCTGAAGTTATAAATGTTTGTGAGAATCCTTCTTGCTCCTATAGAGGATGCAGGCTCACTTCCCAGCCATCACATCTCCATGTCTGATGTAAAAATTCTCTTCAGATATCGAATTTATTTCAGCTTAGGAGAACTCAAAGCCCCCCATGTGACACACTTCCTCTAAAATGGCCACACCTTCTCCAAGAAAGCCACCCCTCCTAATAGCAACACTCCCACTGAGCTGATGGTGGCCATTTTCTTTCAAACCACCATAGGAGCAGAGTTAGAAGCAAGAACTTCTATAGCTCAAAGTTATCTTCCTTGGCTGCATAACATACCCTAGACAAACCTGTCATATATGACACCCTAGCTCAAAAAAGGAACAAAAGAGAGTAATTTTGTGTTGTGAACCTGTTTTGTTTTTAGCATGGGTCATAGTTTCCCAAGAATGTTCTACCAATCAAACAGGTTTCCATGGTTTTTTCCCAAGAATGTTCTACCAATCAAACAGGTTTCCATGGTTGTGAGCAGATGGAGTTTTCACTGTTATCCCAAGGCAAAGTCCCTACTCCCAGAGTTACTACATGACGACTATGAGAATGCTGCGAACAACTGGAAGCTCGGGGCAGCACTTAAATAAGAAAATACAGCACAGAAAAGCAAGTGCCATGTGTTCTCAGTCGCATATGGAAATATTAGAGCATCTCAGAGCACTAGAGGATGACAAGTGTGTGAGAGGATGGGAACCAATGATTATTAAAGGGCCTAGGAATACAGTTGAGTAGAAAAAGTGACTTCCTATGTTCTATGTAGAATGGTGGGATTACCGACTAACAAGGATCAATCAAATAATTCAAAATGACCAGTACAGAGTTTTAATGTTCCTAAAAAAGTGGAAATCTTTGTAGGAGATAGGTAAGCCAATTACCATGATGCTGTCTTTACATGGCATTATAAAAGTACTGGAATCCCCAACGATAGCATGTTCCATTACTGTGTCAGTTTAAAAGTTATTAACTTATAAAAAGAATTTGAATTAAATTTGAATGTATGCTCCAGTTCCTCAGAAGTCACTGATGGATGAGAAAGATGAATATGTGCCCCCTTTCTGCCCACATTGGACACAGGAGGGAAGAGACTGAAACCTAGGTCCTGTGGGTTCAAAGTCAAGTTTTCATACCAGAGTCTTAACACCCGCCCTGCTCTCTGACAAAGCAGAACATACTAATAAAACTTTGATTTGAGAGTTCAACATCGGCTTGTTGATGTCATCTTTCCCCCACTTTTCAGATTCCAGAGCATTCTGGTTTTGAGGAATTGGGAAAATGCAACAGAAGGACCCTTCTTTCTGAGCCTGAGAAGACAAAGTCTTCAAAATGGATTTGGCCTGACCTGATAATCTAGTAGCGGATGGACTGTGTACTCACAGAAGGGTATCAGTTCTTGCTATGATGACTCTGCTCACTAATGACAGGAGACCCGGTACTTATTCTCCAGCTAATCCGATTAGTAACTCCCATGCAGAAAGCCTGAAGATAGGGATATATGAAGTGCCTGGAATTATGAGTAAAATATTTGCTCTCTGCCATAGACCATGGCTGAAGCATGGAGACAGGATTAAAAACATTCTGCTTCCCTAGTATTAAACAGTATGCACTTGCTGTTCCACAAACGCCTATTGGTAAGGCACTGATCTCAGTGCTGGCTCCACCGCTTGGGTTGTCATGGTGATGAGAGAGTGAAGAACAAGTGGCAGCATAAAGAAAAATTCTGTCATTCAGAAATGCAGCAGGAGGAAGTAACAAGATTTCCCCTCTCCACAGAGCCATGCTTGCCAGGGCTCCCATATCAAATAAGGGCTAGGGAGGGGGTCTTTGGCCTCGGTATTGGATGATTGCCAGTGTGTTAGAATAAGAGGAGACAGCCTCTGGTACCGACTGTCAAGCCTACATTCTCTGCCCCTGAGTCATGTCAAGTGACACTGAGAGCTTTGAGTTGTTTATTATCATTCCTTGCCCTCCACCCCTGAGCCTGCAAAGAGCTGCTGCCACCGGGATCCGTGCTGACGACACACATCGGCACTTTGCAGTCTTTGCACGGGCTATAGACAAGTTGCCCTTCTGAGACCCAGTGGTTAGTTCTAACACGAGACGAGAGGCTGACCCAAGCTGGCTGTGAGCACAGCCAATTGTTCAGAAGTGCACAGTACTCGACTGAGGAGCTAATGTTCATGTCGCTTCAGACCTGTCATCTAGCCTTTGAGTGTATTCTTGCCATGGGCTCGAGATGTAGCTAGTTTTGGTCACCAGGCCTGACAACATGCTGCCATTTCTTTTATGTGAAGATTTCTAGTTTGACCATTTACCTGGAATACAACCTCAGCCTCTGTGGAGTATCAGAGTCCAGTGATGTGACTTTCAAGAGTCAGTCATGTCCTGGGGTACGAATATCTCATACCTGGACAGAACTTAGGGTCATGGGTGACCACAGGGGCTGGTGAAAAATGCTGAGCTTGACATGAAGGCTCTGGGCACCGGTCCTGACTCCTGTGCAGCCTTGAATACAGCATTCCCTTTCTCACCATCCTCCAGTTCTTTAGTGAGCATGACAAGAACCAAACAAGAGCACGAATGCAAAAGTACTCTAAAGCAGAAAGGGACAAGCACTTGTGTGAGGCAATAGTAACACCTGCAAGAGACAGGAGATGTGCAGCTGAGAGTCTTAAAAATATACTTGGAGCAAAACAAGCGTGCTAGCCTGTCTGGCCCACAAGTGCTAAGTCAGGCATCTGAAACAGTTTCACTCATAACCCCTTTTCATTCAACAAAATTTTGCATAGCCCTGGGTACACAAATATATAAGATAGTTATACACATCAAAACATTTACCTAAAATAAATCATAAAGATCTGTTGTTTTTTAATTCTTTGGTATACATATAATTTTACCATTCGTTAAAGGTAAAAGCAGGGCTGGCTTTTTGGATATAGACTCAGGAGGTAAAATACTTGCTGTGCAAACCTGATGGCTTGAATTTGATACCCACATTCTATGATGGAGGAGTTGACTGTGATAAGTTGTCCTCTGACCTCCACATGAGCACCATGGTACGCTCACGCACACAGGCACACATCACACAAGCACACACAAGAACAGCAACAATAGGAAATATGGGGAAAAACCTTTCTTGCAGATGAGATAGGTGTGCTTCTCTGTTTTTACATAAAAGAAGGAAACCTTGATGGAACATGTGGTCCTGCAGGCTAGAGAGCATCTTTCCCATTTTGCAGAGTTGGCCGATACATCTGGATTTCATAATTGTCAGTGCCGAGAATGCTGCTTTACCTAAGTTTGTCGTTCAAAATGGTAACATGTTTCGGACCACTGCAGAAATTGTTGGAAATGCTGTATTAATTCCAAGCCAAAGTTAATTTGATGATTGTCTTACTGCAACTCAAATTGGCAACACCAGCCACAAATTTTAAAATCAAACACTAATAAAATTCAAAGAAGTGTTAACTTGATGCAGGCTGAGAAATGATGGGAAGAAGCTGGCGAAAGTCTGTTGACCATAATCAGTCAATGATATCTCTGTAAGAGCAGAAAACACTTTCTGGATTGTAGAAGCACTACAATTTATAAATGCAGTAATCTTGGATCTGACCCAAGGCACTTCAGACAGCAGACATTGGCACTGCATGGTGGGACAGCATGTGCAGCGTGAGGGTCATGCATTAGCGGTAAGGCTGCAGCGACACTCCACAATGCTTTGCTGTGAGCACTGCACAGAATACCATTGACTTGTGTCGTGTTTGAGTGTTTGAGTGGGGAAGTAATCTTTTCCTTCTTTATTTCATTTTTTCTGGCAATGTGTTTTGATGGTGTTTCCCCCTCCTCTAATGCCTCCAAGATCTTCCCCTCCTCCCCACCCACCCAACTGGATGTTCTCTCTCCTTTATCTTTCTCCCTCTCTCTCAAGAAAAGAACAAAAATGAAAAGCAAAATGAAAAGAAGCTCAATAATATGAAAATGTTAAAACAAAAATGCACACACACACGTGTGTGTGCACACACAAACAGTGGCAACAACAACAACAAACCACAACCAGGGAGTTTCTTTTGGCTTGACCCTAGAACCTGCCCTGTAGGGTAGTTGCCATTCCCAGTGACCCTCTGCTGGGAGAAAACTGATTTGGGGAATTACATGTTGATGTATACATTCAGAAAACTTTTATTGTTGCCAAAAAAAATTTATACCCCCTGATTCAGTTACATAACCTCACACAAGGTCAGGACCCACAGTGCAAGAAGCTGTGCCTTACATGATCATTGGCAGTGAATCCTTTGGGCCAACTGGAGACATAACAGAGAAAAATGAAGACGGTCACCAAGGTGGTGACGGGAGTGGAAGTGAGGGATGTGACGAAACAGTCAGCCTGGTGTGGCAACACATGCCTGTGATGCTACCAGTACTTAAGATGAAGTCAGGAGAGTTGGGAGTATAAGGTCATGTTCAGCAGCTATGTAGTGAGTTCAAGGCCAGACCAAGCCACCCAAGATTGTCTATAAACATGTGTGCATGTGTGTATATATGTGTACATGTGCATATGTAAGGTGTGCGTGTCTAAAAGGAAAGAAGCCAGAAGGGAGGAAAGAAGGAGAACTACGCCTTATTAATTATTAAATGACTTATTAAATGACACAGCCCATCCCCATAACAACCAGGCACTGAAAATTGCTGCCCAGGTATAGTGGCGCCTTCCCATAGTCTCAGCTATTTAAGTGTCTGATGTGGAAGGATAGCTTAAACTCAAGAGCAACAAAACAACGTGCAATGAGGTGACTTACTCTTGTATGTTTTGTTGAAATTTAATGGATGATGTATTTTATATCAAACCACATATTAAGCCTTTCTAATTGCATTTTAAGCTGTCCCGGATCTATGGACAAATTGAAAATCTTGTATATGCTAACATGCCAATAGGCTAAATTTTATCTTGTTTTTAACAGTGTCCTACTGAACTATTGGAAATGACTTTCGTCAATATTAATGGTTCTGTCCTAGTCTCCTGTGGCAAGTTCTTAATATTTTGTGTAGCCCTTCTTTTTCATGGAGACATTTTAAGTGATACTTTTCCTTTTCATATTATTTTCGTCAATTTTCATATAGATCTTATTCAAGCAAGATTTCTGAACGCATTTCCTAGAATTTTTGCTGTTGCAGATAACTTGTAGATGTCAGCTTTTTTTCCATTTACTCAGAAAATACACGCCTTTTTTTTTATCATAATCACAGATGAAAGAGCAAGTTAGAGCCCTAAAACTGTAGGTTTAGGACTCAGCCACGAGAGGGTGCTGTGTCTCTTTCTGGTAAGGAACACCAGTTGAAGAGAGAGCTCAGGGCCGGCTACTCTTTCTGTCTTGTGATTCCAGTCTGTTCTAGGGTTGTCTCTCAGTGTTTTAAAATCTGCACTCCTCCTCGGGCTTCAGGTGTCACTAATGACAGGTATAGGTGACAGTTTACACACTTTTCCCTGTAGTTTGTGGGAGGCAGCTTGCCTGAAGGACTCCTGGGGCTTCTCTGGGGAGTAGAGGGAGGACCCAGCAGTCATGACTCTATAGTTGCACTGTCGCAGGTCTCCAGCTGTCCCATTACGTGACTGTTGCCTGGGCCACTCCACTTCTGTGAGTCAAAAGCATGTGCGCATGAGGACGAGCTCGCACACTCTACCGGGAAAGGCACTTCCTGAGAGGAGTAAGAAGGATGTAAAGCACTACGCTTATCATCTAGGGAGCACTCAGCAGTTGGTAGTTGTGTGTAGTTTCCCAATCCAGCGGGAACATGGTCTGGGCAGCTGAGACCTGACCCATTCCCAAGCAGCATAGCACTCACGGTTCCCTCGTGTCTCTCCTCAGGACCCCACCTCTGGTAGCACTGTGCCTGATAGCTAGAATTTTGAGCACTTGTTTTTCTCCACCCAGCACCAGACCCCCAAAGTCCCTCCTCCGTCCATGACTCCTTTCAGTGGCCTTCAGTTTTTTTCTGGCGTCTGGCCCAGAGTTCTTCACACCCTCTGACTCACTTCCCTCCGGGCAGTACCTAAATCTTTTCTTCTTGACCCTCACACAGAACTAAACTTTTGCCAACTCCTGTTCATTTTCTCCTTCTAGACATAGAGAGCTTCAGACCTGAGGGCCCTCAATTCTACTTCTACCACTTCCCATCACTGTAACCGTGGGTCAAGGCTGTCATTTCTCAAATCTCTGCTTAGCCGCTCAGTATATGTGTAACTGTGAGCAGGCGCCTTATTATCCCTGGACCTCCACTTCCTCGTTTATAAAATAAGGATGGGCCAGGCGGTGGTGGTGCACGCCTTTAATCCCAGCACTCGGGAGGCAGAAGCAGGAGGATCTCTGTGAGTTCGAGGCCAGCCTAGTCTCCAAGAGCTAGTTCCAGGACAGCTAGGGCTGTTACACAGAGAAACCCTGTCTCGAAAAAACCAAATAAAATAAAATAAGGATGACAGTGGCTGTTATACTCGGGGATTTTGTAAGGGTTAAACTAGACGTCCTCTGGGATTGTGTGGATATTTTCCCCAGGGTCTAGGAGGTGGCATAGAGTTGCTAGAAGGTCGGGATCACTGGCTCTGCCTAGTTAGAACAGAAAATTCCAGTCACTAGGCAACTGTGCAGGAGGAGGAGGATTGGAAGCCATTTCAGGACATGAGCCTGGGAGGAACGTAAGACAAAATATCAGTCTAGTAAATGGCATGTGAGCAGGAAGGGGGAGGGAGGACGAGGGAGAAGTGCTCCCTCAGAGTTGAGAATTACTATTCCACGGTATTTAGGGTCTTTAAGCCCATGAGGATTTA
This sequence comes from Ellobius talpinus, assembly GCA_001685095.1. Taxonomy (NCBI): domain Eukaryota; kingdom Metazoa; phylum Chordata; class Mammalia; order Rodentia; family Cricetidae; genus Ellobius; species Ellobius talpinus. Next base: position 12,980 of record LOJH01017121.1, read on the forward strand.
AGGATTTGTAATTCTACGTTATATAATACCTTAAAAGCAAGGATATTGGGATTCCAAGGATTTTAAAGCCCTATAACCTATGGTGGAAGAAGAACTTAGGCAATGCTAGGAGCTATGCAATGCTGGGAGCTTAGGACTCAAAACAAGGGCTTTAAGCGGAACATTGGACATGTGAAATTACTAATTAATCCTCCTTGGGTTTCAAATCATTCTTGACTTAACTCTTGGGTCAGTGTTTCCAAATCGTCTCCCCACAGTCTGGGGATCCTTGAAGGTGTTTCTCACAAGAGAAAAACGAGAGAGTCAACTTACAAGAGATAGTACCACTCAGGGAGGGGGCTTCTGCCACCCCACTTCACAGTCCAACTTTTGGCTTCCCTGGGGCAGCTCTATTTTTATCTGACTTACATGCTAGTCTTTTGTGTTCAATTTAGATGAAAGGGTTTCTTGGTAAAGACTATGAAGTTTTAAAACCTCTGTCCCAGGATAAAGGAACCTCAAACCTAGCAACCACTTGAATGTAGAGTGGTCCAGCAAGTCACAGCAGGCCTTTCTTGTGTCTTCATTGTTTATAAATGCTGCCATCTTTGCTTTGGCTTGTAAGCCATCAAAGGTTGACAAAGGTTAACCAAAGAGACCTGAGACATACTCATTAGTTCAGTAAGTCAGTCGCCATCACACTCAAGTCTGGAAACAGATCTCTTTTATACTATCAGTAATTCCTAGTTACAGATGCTATCCCTGTGAACAGTGCTATCTTGCGAGCAGTCGTCCGATGTGCTAGGGCTGGTGCTGTTTCTTCGTTCCCTCTCACATAATTGGCACAGCCATGCTGACAGCAACTCTCACCTGTCTCTTCATCAAGATACACAGAGAAAGAGAATGGAGCTCAGGGTGAAGAAGCAACTCACCCAGGTTCATGCATCGAGCTCCCTGAAGATTCTGCTTCACTTACCAGACGAAATAAAATGGGCCAAAGGAATTGAAGGGATCAAAGTTCAACTGCCTGCTAGCCTTCTTCCAAGAGCAAGGTTCAACTTTAACCGATAGATGGCAGCCTGTCCATCCCATTGAGGGAAGTCCCAACTAGGGCTCAGAACTGGAGCAACTATCTTAGGTTGAGAAGGAAGGGCAAGGGAAGGAGGCACCATTTTGCTTTTCAATAAGATGCCCTCACGGTTAAGGTAAGATTTGAGAAAGTAGGCAAGTGGATCAACAGTGCTTCTCCTGAGAACTGCTTTGAGAACACCTGGACGATTTTCCCTTACGTTATTCTGAGCCATCTTGTGTGAGGGGTGCTAGGCTACAAAGTTGCATGGGATAGCAAACGTGAGTTCCTGCAAAGGCAAGGAGGAGGCAGGCGCTGTCACAGATGAGATGGTGGGCGTGTGTTGTTATCCATCCTGGACTTGGGGGTGTGGAGATGCCCCCCAAAGGTAATGTAAGGCACTTCTGTTGAATGAATGAGAGCTTAAAAGGCTCAGGAGAGTGGAAACCCATGGCAGGCAGGAGCTTAAAGCCACAGAAGAGCTAGAAAATATGCTACATTCAAGGGCAAATGAAACAAATTTTAAGGGCAGAGAGATGAATCTAAAACAATAGTCAGAAGTTGGATGATTAGCACCAGGCATTGGGGCAGACACCTGTAATCCCAGCAGTGGAGAGTTAAGACAGGAGGATTGCTGTCTTAACAGCAATAGTACCAGAACAGCTAGGGATACATACCAAGGTCTTGTCTCTAAAAAAAAAAGCCACAAACACACACACAAAAGCAGATGATTAAAGAATCCAGAATACCACGGTAAAGACTTAGTTCATGAATGTATAGTGTTTGATGTCCACATGTGTTTTCCTAAAAAGTTGTACTGCCTCATGATAATCTGTGACCCCCCATCCCCCCCAAAAAGAACCAACCATAAGTCTAGCTGTTGGTGAGGCAAGACCATGACCTGGTTTGGTGGCCCATGTGCAGACAGATTGTGAAACAAAATGCTAGAAGTAAGAAAATTCGTTAAAGAGTTATTGGGACAGAAGTAAACATGAAGTCCCAAGCTATGGTTGCTACTGAGGGAACCAAAGAGATACAACTGACAGTATTTAGTGAGTGCCCAAGCGTTCCTCCTCATTTGACAGCAGCCCCCAACTACTAAATGAGAAAATGCATCTCACCTTTACCATAGTCCTCACCTCATCCTCTGATTTCGTAAGTGAACAGAGAGGCCTGGCATTTTGAGGCTCTGTCCCCAACATGTCATTCTCCTAGGAGAAAAATCTTTTGGCTGACCTCAGGTAGAGCAACAAACTGACCTCCACCTATGACTTCAAACCTTGGGCAGAGTTCGGTGAAGAAATCAGCACAATTCCAAGAAAAAGGCAAACATCATTCCATTTATTTTTCTCCTGATTCATCTTATGCCAATACCCAGACTGAATGAATAGCAGGCAAAGAGGATGCAGGTCCCCAGACAAGCAGATTCACAAGATGCCTTCTTCTGTTCCCTTCCCTTCCCTCAAGAGGCTCCAGTATTGCTTGGATCTGGTGATGGTATCTCTGTAGAAGAAGCTGGAGGCCAGCCTCGCTCCCCTGGAGACTGGCTCATATGACTACCTTCGAAAACTGGGGGATCAAACGGCCCTGGAGGAGTGACTGCTTTCTTGTCCAAGGGCATCCCTTGCCCTGCTCTACTTCCTGAGGCCTTCAGCAATCAAGTCTTCCTAATCCCCTTTCGGGTCTTAGGAACCTCCTACTGTTGGCACAAGAGCAGCTCAGACAAGAACATGCCAGAGGCCTAGCCTTGCAAGCCTATCAGAAAAGCCAGGCTGTGCTAGACAGCCCAAGGACACTGGTTTTGGTCCCGAAAATCTGTGTCTGGAGACTCTTTGCTAATTGATGCCCTTGGAAACCTGCCAAGTGTAACTAGGATTGCTTCAGTTTGGACAGGTCAGGGGTGGGTCAGGGGAATGAGCTGTGGCCTTGTGTGGTGTGGCCTCTGGCACCCTCGCACACCCTTCTGGCCCTATTTCATTGACCTCTTCCTCTACATTCTCCTCCTTGTCCTCCCCATCTTCCTCGCTGTCAGAATCCTCGTACAAGTTGATGGTGGCCTGGACGGGGAAATTCTGTAGTAGCATCTCCCCAGCACTGTACAGGTAGTCAAAGGAGCGGGACTTCGGCCAGAAGAGCCTGCGAGCAAAAGAGAAACAGGGTGCCTAACTTAGGCAACTCTCAGATGTAGAGGGACCAGTAGGGGTAAGAAGGAAGAAGACCGTTAGAGCTGCTTGCTAGCTTCAGGAAGAGTCTTAGAGGGAAAGGAAGAAGTAACTCTAGCTCAGAATATTTGCAATTGTTACAAAATGGTTCCAGGAAGGAATGTCACCTCTGACAGACCTATAACTGTGGCAGAGGGTGAGCCACCTCAGCATCTCTCAATTCTAGCGCTGACATCACTTACCACTCCAGCCCTTCTTTTCCTATTAAGGAAGAATTCTGTGATTGCTCAGGGTCCCAGGATTTTACCCTTAGGTCTCAGTGACAGGGAAGTCCTCTGAGGCAAGTCACTTTGGCCTCCTAAGTCTCATGATCTCTTTCCTCCTGCGTCATGGCTTTGTTATGAGCAGGCACAGTGCTTGGGGCTGTTTGTCACATTCTGAACTCAAACACCAGAGGCTTACCTGACAGGGTGATGGAACCCAGACTCGGCCTTGGTGACCTCAGCAGCTGTTGCCCCAGCAGCAGCCTGTCCAAAGCAAAAGCTAGTATGTGGTTAAAGTGCCTCTGCCCCATCGAGGGGCAGAGATCTGCCAGTTCAGACAATCTGCAAAAGACTCTAGGCATCTCTTGAGATCAGTCACCTCCCAGCCCGGCCCTGAAGCAAGGGGTCAGTCTTAGATCTTGGTAAAACGTAAGCAGAAAGAGTCATGGGGCTTGTTGTCTTCCCTTCCCCTGTTCCCAGGCCTGTTTGAAGGCTGTCCAGGGGACAGAGTTCCCTTAGAGGACAAAACATTCACGGAGCAGCGTGGGAGAGCAGGGGGGCAAGGGATCAAGAGACCCGGAGTCCAACATCAGTGAGGAGGCCAGCCCAGGTCCCTTACCCACTCTAAGCTTTGCTCTCCTAATCTCGTTTGTCGTGGAAACCTTGGCCCTGCCTTCCTCCGAGAGCTGGGGTGGCGATAAAATGTTAGCAGAGTGGGCATGATGCTGCCCCAGATCAGCAGCTTTGGACTGAAGGCAGGAGATGTCTGAGAAGGGATATGGCTGTAAGGGCCCATGTAAATATGTCACAGGGCCTCAAACTCACCGAGTCCACTGGTATCCTCACCTGCCTTGGTTGGTCATTTATGGAGGGCAGCCAGGGTCTCCAAAGACCTGTTTCTCTAGGGCAAACAGAAAAGATCAATTGGTAGAGAAAGAGGCCTAAACGTAGGCTTCCTCTGGTCACAGAAGTGACCTCCTAAAAGCTTAGCTCAAGCCATCTGCTCCAGAACACATTTTGTCCCTTGACTACTGAATCAAGGCTGTGACAGACAGCCCTCATCTCTACTCAACAATGTCCTCAGCACTTCTATCCCACAGTTCTGTTATTGTATGCCTGCACCCCTTAGGCTGAAAGATATGTATGGGTATGTCTGCAACCTCAACCCCTACTATGATGCCCCGTACACAGGAGGGACTTAAAAGTTTGTTGAATACGAACGAACATGAAATATGTGGAGGAGAGAACGCCCGTTGTATAGGGAATATCTTGCTTCCTACTTCCTGCACCAAGTAGAAGAGAACAGAATTCTGCCATTTTCCTAGCTGGAGAAAAGACCCAGAATAGTCCTGGGCCCATTGCTTCTCCTCTAGACTTCTAGAGGCAAGGAAAAGGAAATAGGAAACTTGTGGCATGCCCAGGACATGAGGCAGCACCCCAACCAAAGGCCTCTTTAGACTTTGTCCCTTTCACCTTATGTCACCTGCCACCATCTAGGTCCCAAAGTCCAGGTTGCACTAAGCCCAATTTCCACGGCAACTTCTCCTGTTCCCTCAGGGAATTGTAGACTAAGCCATGAGGGTCAGGTTACTTGGCTTTCTGCTTTGCCAACGTCCACTGTCTCTCAGCCCACTCCTGTCACCTGGCGTGACAAGTGAGGTAAAATGGTCCAGCCAAAGGTATAGAGGAAGGTTTGAGGCTCTTTGGTGTCTCCTCCTTCAAAGAGAACAGGGCCAACACCATCGCGGCTGTCTTACCTTCTCCCAGCTTCATCTCCCTAAGCCTGAGTTCAGGCTGTCAAAGGCCAAGCTCCGCTTACCTTTCACTCCCAGAAACTTCTCGTCCACCGATTTGTGCCTGGACGGGGGCTTGGGCCGGGGGAGCAACAGCAAGAGCAGCAGGGTCCATCCTTGGGACAGCAAGCCAGGCGACTGTGGACTCTTCCAGTTCTCAGAACCTTCTGCAGTCGTTTGGCTTTTCCCCCAGAGACCCTTTTATAAGGCCCGCCTTGACTCATCAGTTATTCAGGCGGAGCAGGGGGTGGGGGAATGTGGGACGGTTGTGAAAATTTAGGGAGGGGGCTCGTGGAGAGAGAGCTACTTTCTTGGGTGTGAAATCTCTCCCAGTTCAATAAACAGGGTCCAGGTGAAGGTGAGGGGTCTGCATAGCTCCAAGGCAGTAAGGAAAACAAAGAAGGGGCAAATTTCACACCATTTGTGTGAATCCCCCAGGCAGTATCAAGGCCCAAGGTGGGAAGGAGGGGCACTCATTAGCATCCAAAGGCATCCAGGCTTGGCTGGGACAGGGGACTGGGTACGTGGGCCTTTTAGCAAAGTTAGGTCCCAGTGAGAAAAGAAGGCTGCCAGCTCTAAGAAGACTGAAGGACTCACCCGGTATTTCAGCTCAAATCCCAAGTAGATTTGCCAGGTGGACCTGACAGGGTCACTGCCATGAAGCCTGTCACGTGGCTTGGGATAAAGAGGGGTTCTGGGGGGAGCAGGTCCAATCTCTTGCAGAGTGAACCTCAAGTCACCTTTCAATGCCTCCCCATACCCCTTCTCACTGCTCAGTTGACTTGGAAGAGTGTCTAAAGCCCCCTCTGGCCTCAGCAGAAAGCTGTGTGGTGTGGGGAGCAGGCCCAGGGAGTTTGCAGGGCAGATTCCAAATGGCACAGCTCAGCTTCTGGTTTGGGAGCCCAGGTGCTGGAGACTGGGAGGGTTTCTGCCCAGCACTGTGCTGCCAAAGGACCATCCCAGGCCTCAGTCCTCTCACGTGAGATGAGGCTGCTGGCCCAGTGGTCCCCAAGGACCTGCCAGCCTGAGCACTCTGTGACAAGAGCTGGAGAATGAATACTGACCCCAGCAAGCCAAAAGGTTTGGTGTTCGCCACCTTTTGGGCCTTAGCCAAAAAGCTTCCAGTTACACCAACTGGCAGGCACTTTATGCTTAGAGGTTTCAAAAATATTCCTCCTGACCTCAGTGGCCAGCACCTGCCTAGATTTAGTGTCTTGGATATTCATCACAGCCCGGTTTGTAATGTTCAAAAATTAGAAACAACCTCAGTGTCCAATTATAGGAAACCTGTTAGTTTTATTAATTGTGGTCAATCCTTGTAATCACACACTAAGCAGACAGTCAAAATCGGGGTACCAATGCAGTGAATTGGGAAAGGCAGATGCTAAAGAGTGTGACTAAACTCCCACCTCCAAGCACTAGGAATTCCAGCCACATTGTGATCTGTACAGAAAAAAAAGTTCAGGAAAGAGCTGAGCATATGGCTTAGCGGTGGAGCATGGTCACAGCAGGGTTTGACCCCTACTCCAGAAGAGCAATGAAGAAAACAACTCCATATGAAGAAGATTGCCTTGGTGGAAGAATCTGTAAACAGCTAATGCGGTCAAGAGTGAAATGCGTAAGTTTCTAAAACGTCACTTAGGATGATCCCATTGTGATAAGGAAACCATGTGGAATGTACAGTATGCACACACACAAAAAAAACTAGGCCAGGTAGAAGGAGAGATGCTGCAGCTGTCAGCTCAGGGAGTAAGAGAGCAAGGTGGGGCGTTCCTATCTTCTTTTTGATGTTGTGATGTTTGGAAGCAATTTCCACAGCTGATCTGATATTGTTTGGCAAACAAATAGTAAAAACAAAGACACGAAGTTGAGTGGGTATGGATTGGTGGCGGATCTGGAAGGGGATGAGGGGCTGAAAAATAGGATGCATGGAATTCTCAATTAAAAATTAGAAAAAAATGTTGGGCCGGGTGCTGGTGGTGCATGCCTTTAATCCCAGCACTCTAGAGGCAGAGGTGAGTGGATCTCTGTGAGGCCAGGAAGTGAGCCTGGTCTACAAGAGCTAGTTCCAGGACAGCCAGGGGCTGTTACACCGAGAAGCCCTGTTTCAGAAAAAAGAATGTGTGTGTGTGTGTGTGTGTGTGTGTGTGCACATTTTGTTCACATAGTCCTTATATATATATGTTTTAACTAATTTATAAAATTGTACATATTTTTAAAAATATAAACAAAGGAAAAACATTTATCTGTGAAGCAGAGAAAACTCTTGGAGAGATGGCAGCCATTTTGAAATACCTCAGGTTTAGACTGAAGTGAATTCTACTTTTCTATGCAACTTCCAAGGCCAACCTAGAGAGAGGCCCCAGGATGGCAGCTACAGGAAGACTCATTCTGGCTCAATCAAAGGAAAAGTTTCTAATGGCTCAACCACCTAAAGGCCTGGCACTGTACCTGCTATCCCCAAACAGAGGTTTATTTTATGAGATGCATGGAGTCCTGTGGGATGTGCTACCTCAGACTGGGGTAAGCTCTCTGATGCTGAACTTTGTTAAGTGGGAACTGGATGCTGTATCCTCAAGGGGGTGGATCCTGTGGAAATTTGCTCAAAGGAGGGAGAAGGAACCAGGAAAAGGAACAAAGCCAAAAGGACTGGGCTGAAAAGAGACAGCATGCAAAGTGGACAGAACCCAAGATATATTATCACACCCTAGAATCACAGTGACCTCTGACAATAAGCAGGAGGTCAGAGGGAAAGGGGGAGGACACACATTTCTCTAGAGGTCCCAGGTCATGCTCAACCCTACTTAGTCATATCACCCACCATGCCACCTTTGACCTTGAAATTGTATTCCTCCAGCCACTCCCTTCTCACCAAAGCAGGCCTCACAGGATGCCTGTACTCAGCTTCCAGCTATGCTCCTGACTCTGGCAGCCTTCGGTCCTGTCTCCACAACTCTTAGTTCTCCCTATATAACTGCTCCTGACTGTTGCCTCCTAAGATGCAGCTTAGCATCACCCAGCCAAGGAGGAGATGAAGGCATTGGCCTCCATTGTGGGATAAAGGCCTGTTGCTGAGGCAAAATATCAGGGCCTGCCCATTCTCTCTAGTACCTAGTACATGGTCAAACAGATGGCAGGAAAGACCAGGATAAGCCAAACAAGGGAACTTCCAATAAAAGCAATTAAGATAACAACTAATTTCTTTATCAATTATAGTGTGCAAGGGTTATCCGTGACTGTTTCCCCGGACTTTTCTGAGAGGAGTCAGGCACATTCTCTGGGCCAGACACTTTGTTAGGCCCTGCTTGGCAAGAAGATGGGCTAGAATGAGGAAGGTGTTGTGGCTCCTGCCCCAAGGTGCTCACAGCTTAGAGGGTGGAGGAAGAAAGGCTTAATTAGCCTCTACCAAACCGGAACCCCTCTACCAACCTCAGATGGGTTCCCCTGTCAAGGCCTCAGAGCAGCCTCCACGTTTCTCTGGGCCTCATTCCAAATTTCCTTCAGTTCCCTACCATGTTCCTGCCGCACCCTTCTCCTTGCTCAGAACAACCTCACCTCCTACTTCCCTGAGAAAACAGAGGCCTTCAAGTATGGATTACTTCAGTGCCCTGCCCAACCCCAAAAATGGGTTTGCCTCTCCAACGTCTTTTCCCACCCTCCACCCTCTACCCTCCCCTAACAAGGGACAAGGTGCCCCTTTCATTAAAGGCTAATCCCCCCACCCCGCCACGGCCTGGCCTCATCAACCCTCCTCTGGGCCCTCTCTCTGGGACAGTATCCTCTTTCCCTTCAGGAATACTGAACTTCCCTACACCAGAATGTAAAATGCCTGTTGCTGTGACTCACCCCTGTTCTCTCTCCATCACTTCCTTTCTCTTCCTGCCTCCTTATCACCCTGTTTTCTTTCCATTGCTCTAAAGTGTGTTGAAAGGAGAGCCTAACTTCTAGGCTTTCCTCAGCTTCCCAGTCACACCTCAGCCAATGGCAATTTGGCTCCAGTTCCATCATCCCAGGGAAAAGGCCCTGACAAAGGTCACCAATGACCTCCTAATTGGCAAATCTGATGAACTCTCTGAACTGTAGCTCCTCTTTTTAGTCCATCCCCTTGCTAGGCAATGCCCAGCAATAGCCACTGTAGTGAAAGGGGAGCACAGGCCTGCTTTTCATCCCGCCCGGTTCCCGCACGGCTAGCTTATACCCCGAAATA
>LOJH01017122.1:675-14625 GCA_001685095.1 Ellobius talpinus
CAGAGTGAGTTCCAGGACAGCCAGAGATACACAGAGAAACCCTATCTCAAAAAAACCTAAATAAATAAATAAATAAAATAATATGGGCATACAAAAATTTTACAATAAAACACATTTTCTTGCAAGATAACCAAAAACTAATTAAAAAAATAAAAGGGACAAGAGTGTGGTGGTACATACCTGTAATCCCAGCACTTGGGAGGTATAGGTAGAGGATCAGTCTGGGCTACATGAGACCCTGTTTCAAAAATTCAAAATTAAGTCTAGCATGATGGGACACTCTTGCAATCCCAGCCCTTTGGAGGCAAGAAGATCTGGGCTTCAGGATCACCCTTGGCTATGTACCAAGTTCAAGAATTGCCTGGACTACCTGAGACTTTGTCTCAAAAAAAGAAAAAAGAAAAACAAAACAGGAGAGGACTAGGGGCTGGGGATGAGTCAGGGGGTAAAGTGCCTGCCGAGCAAGTGTGAAGACTAAGGCTCTTCGGCACCCTCTTGCAAAGCGCAGCACTGATAGGTGGAGACAGAGCATCACAGAAGCTTGCTAGGCAGCCAGTTAACCAGCTGGTGAGTTCCAGGTCCAGTGAGAGACTCTCTCAAAAATAAGACGTAGAGTAGAAGAGGAGGACACCCAGAGTTGACATCTGGCCTCCACACCTGCATACACATACATGACACACACACACACACACACACACACACACACACACACACACACATACAAATCACAAATAAGGGATATATTTTATGAACTTCTTCACAAAAAACGGTTGGCAAAACTTAGTGAACATAGCAGACGGAGATGAAATGCAGGTAAAGGAAATTCCAAAGGTGGTCCCAACATGCATTAACTAACTAGCATTCCACAGGATCCTTGGGGGCTAATAGTTACTCAAAGATGATTTCTGAGTTCAGTATCATTTCCCTGACAGAAAATCCTTGGCATATGTCTGCATTTTATCTGTAAGATGAGGATAACACAATATCAAAGTTGTGAGAATAAGAGACAGTGCCAGTAAGGTACATGACTTGTTCAACAAAGACCAGACATTATTACATAATACTTCCAGTATCATACTAACTAAAATAGATGTTTTCTATCAGAATTATAATTTGCAGTCCAAGGGCTAGACAAATAGCTAGATCACTGTCAATACTAACAAGGCTCAGAAAGGTTCAATGTGCTGTCCAGGAAGTTGAGATTGGGTCCTAGGCAGTAGTTTCCAGGTCCCTTGTTCTTACTGTACCTCACATTCAAGTCCCAAAGACTTCCATAAAAGACATTTCCTATCTAAGCAATATGCACTCTGCTACACTAGTTTAGAACATCAAGACAGTTTTTTTTTTTCTGTGAAGGAGGCAAAAGAGTAAGGAGAGCCAATTAGATCCAGCGCCCCTCTAAAGAGAGATCCAGTTCAAGGTGAGGCTTACCTAGGATGGGTATCCTCCCATCTCTGTGAATTGACTTATGCTGGCCCACTGCCTGTCTTCTACACGCCCACACTTGGCCAGTTTGTTCAAGACATATAAAAATCAACCTCTCCCAGATTTTTCTCTGACTGCCCACCACATTGCTCAGACATAAAAATGCTGGCACTCTATCCACGTTCCATTGAGCAGCCCCATGTGGTCTTTTACACCCTTCCTACCTCAATCTGACATCTCAAAAATATAAATTCCTAGAGGATAACCCAGGATGGTGCTAAGACACATGATCAGTGTTTAAGACATACCTGAGTTAGGCTGGTCATGATGACATGCACCTTTAATCCCAGCACTCAGGAGGCAGAGAGACTGGTGCATCTCTGTGAGCTCAAGGCCAACCAGGGCTCCACAGTACAATCCTGTCTCAAAACAACAACAAACAAAGCCCCCCAAATGAATGTCTGCTCCTGGGCTGCTGTCTGCACCGTGTCATCACGTGTCAGGGCAGAGTGTTCTACTCACCTGGAGAAGCTTCTTTTTATCCTCGAGGGCTATCACTTCTCTCTGCTCTACCCAGCAGGAAAGAGTGCGCAGGGCAGCAGCCCGGGTTGGAATCTGGGGATCACAGGCTGATAAGAGAACCTCCTGGAACTGTTCTGAGGTTATATTTCTATGTGGCTGGCTTGCCGCAACGCCAGGCTCATGAGACTCCTGGTCTGTTTTAGGAGGGTCCTGCTCTTGTTCCGGGTGGTCCTGAGCTACTTCTGTGAGTGTGTCATGACTGGTTTGTTGCTGCTCTATTTTCCATTCCAGGTCTTTTTTGTTCAGGGTACTTTGGGCAGCCATGCTGACAGCCTCCGTGGAAAAGGCTCCGTGAGTAGAGATGGTAATTCGGAGATCAACAGCGAGTTCTTGGATGACAGGGTCAGGATATGTATTAGAGACCTTCTCCAACAGAGGCAGCAGCTGCTTCAGGACTGCAAAATCACTTGACTTCAACTATAAAATGAAAATTTAAAAATAGTAAGTCAAAATTAATGTGTAAAATGTTAAGAAGTGAATATAAGGAGTAACAATCATGGCATGTTCATGGTGAAATCAGCACAGTGCAAGGACAAACACTGAAGAACTATTTGCTAACTAATTACAGCTAACATTTATTGAACACTGGTCACATACAGGCACTTTTCTAAGTTAACAAGCACACATTAGTAACCCTGAGATAAAGTGCCAATTAGTTCCTACATTTGAAACAGACACTTAAGAAGGATGCCCAAAATCACAAACCAGAACATAGTGTAAAGTGAAGAAGTTACAGTCCAAGCAGTGTGGCTCATGTCTGTCATCACAATAGAGAGACTGGAGCAGAAGAACTACCCTGAGTTCAAGACTAGCTAGGGCTACATAAATTCTAAAACAGCCTGGGATCCTGTATCAAAAAATAAAATAAAATAAACAAAAAGTCATATTTTGGAATATAAAAATTAAATTTTAGCTGGGCAGTAGTGGTGCATACCTTTAATTAATCCCAACACTCAGGAGGCAGAGAAAGGCAGATCTTCGTGAGTCCAAAGCCAGCCTGGTCTACAAAATTTGGAACCAAGACAGGCTCCAAAGCTACAGAGAAAACCTGTCTCAAAAAAACAAAAACAAAAACAAAAGAAAATTATATTTTTGCCTAAAAACCATCCTTTAATACTGCTTCCTGGGACTGAAGAGGTGGCTCCAAAGTTAAGAGCACCTGCTGCATAATCAAGAGGACCAAAGATCGAATCCCAGCATCCACACAGAAACTGCATTTTCCATGCACACCTATAATCCTAGCTCCAAGTAGGATGGAAACAGGAGGATTATTAGGGCTCCCTGACGTCTAACATAGCAGAGAGACCCTGCCTCAAAGCAATAAATCAAGTGATACAGGACATTTCATACCCTGTTTTGGCCTCTGTACACACACGTACACACATGTGCATACACACTCTATATACACATACAAATAAATAATAAAGGACTCTTAAAAAATACTTATTTCTGCTAGATTTTTGGGTGTTGGCAGTCCTGAAAGATTCTATATTTTTTGTTTTGTTGGGTGTTTGTTTGTTTGTTTTTCTTTTTCAGAAGCAGGGTTTCTCTATGTAAGAGCTCTGGTTGTTCTGGAAATTGCTTTGTAGACCAAGCTGCCCTTGAACTCACAGAGATCTGCCTGTTTCTGCCTCCTGAGTGCTGGGATTACAGGATGAACCACCACTGCCCAGCTGCTTTGTTGTTTTTTGAGACAGGGTCTCTCTACAGAGTACTGGTGGTCCTGGAACTCACCATGAAGACCAAACTGGCCTTGAACTCACAGATATTTCCTTGCCTCTGCCCCCTAGCCCCCCAAGTGTTGGGATTAAAGGTGTGTACCACCATACCTGGCTAGACTCTAGTTCTTGGAAGCATTTACATCAAATCTGTAGTAGTTTAAAGCACATAAAAAAAGCCTTCGCAGCACACTGGTAACAACAGAAATAAGGCTCTGAAAATCTTTAACAATGTTTATAAATGAACACAATGAAGATAATTCCATATTTAGATGACTTAATCTCAAATGCAGAAGACATTGCAGACAACTAGTCTTTATGTAACTAAGAGATCATTTCAAAATATATTTGTGCATGCATATGTACACATGTGTATTGCTGTGGGGCACAGTGCCTCTTCATGCAACTGTAGGTCAGAGTGCAATTTTGTGGAGTTGGTTCTCTTCCTCCACTTTTACACGGGTTCAAGGGATTAAAATCAGGTCTTCAGGTTTGTGTAGCCTTTGTCTGCTGAGTCATAGTATTGATGCTGAAAGATCATTTTCTGAAAAGATGTAAAATTAGGGACTGAGCAGATGACTCAGCAGGTAAGAGCATTCACTGAGTAAGCACAAGGACCTGAGTTTGAATCCTCAGCAGCCATGTAAAATCTGGGAATGGCTGCACATGTGCCTGCTCTCAGAGCTGGGAGGGAGAGACAAGGAAAGACTCTGCTTCAAGGGAATAGGCAGAGAGTAACAGAGCAAGACACCTAGCATCTTCCTTTAGCTTTTGATGTACAAATGGTCACAAGGAGATACAAAATCAAGGCAAGGGATATAGCAGTATCTTAGCTTGTACAGGGTCCTGGTTGAAGGTACTGTGCATTCTAAATAAGGGTTTTTACAGGCAATGACCACCTACCTATAAATGCTTGAAATTCTGAGAAACATTTAGGCTTCCTAGGAAATAACAAACAAAAATGCCCGTGAAAACACTATGTGTGGTCTTCTTTCCCTGTAGCAACACATGACAAATGTTCCCAACACATCCATGGTGTACTGATGTCTGAGAGTTGCCCAGTAAGGGAAAGAGCAATGCTTTTAAACTTTTAAAAGCCTATGCCCTTTGATAAACATTTAAAAAGAAGAGAAAAAATAAGAAAAAAAACCAAAACTGCCTCCTTACCTAAAAATACTCTTCTCCTTTCTTTTTACTTCCTGCCATTTGTCCATCCATCCATGCTGTTTACTAGCTGCTGTAGCAGGCTTATTAACAATGACCAGAAAGTAGGAAATGCCTGCTCGAGTGGCAACAGCAATTAAGAATGAATGATGTTCTACAGAGAGCATGTCCAGTCCAGTGAAGGGGAGGAAGGACAGAAGTGGAACCAGTCAACTCTCCTTGCTGAATGAACAAGTTCACAGCAGGAATACCCTCTCATGGTAGACCCCCCAGTTTGTTCACCACTATTCCACAGAATCCCTGAGTTTGCTATGGTTCTGAAATGTAAGTCAACTACATCTAAAACACAGACACACGCTTAGCACAATGTTTGGGGGTTTATGTGTATGAGTGTTTTGTTTGCATGTATGTCTATACACCACATGAGCACAGTGCCTCTGGAGGCCAGAAAAGAGCATCAGGTCCCCTGGAACTGGAGTTATAGATGGTTGTGAGGCACCATGTGGGTGCCAGGAACCATCCTACAAGAGCGACAAGAGCTCTTTACCTCCGAGCCATCTCTATAGTCCTTAGGGAAACTTTCTTTTACTATTAAGCAATAGCCTTTGGAAAGAAAGGAAGGTAGAAAATATGAATGAATGGAAGGAACAAAGGGAAAGGAAAGACACAAGAAGACCTAAATAGCTAAAGACGACTGTCCCTTTAGAGAAAAGATACATCTTTGGTATCTAATGAACCTCACTACAACATCTGGGCTTAAAGGTTAGGAGTCCAGCCTTTAGCAATACATTCCATTGCTACCCTGGCACAATATGGCTTCAGTGTATCCTAAGGCTAGAATGGTCTATTCAGCTTCACCAACCAGGGCAACAGTGGGCCCACCAGCTCCGCAACATCAAGCAGAAACTGCTCCCTAAGGGGACAGGAGAGACTCCCCAACGTGCTACTTTTACTGATGACCAAGCCTGGAATTTAGAAAGTGAGTATGGAATTACAGTCGTCTTGTTAGCAATCTCAAACCTGCACTTTCTCCAAATTAACTCTCTTCCCAGACGTGAAGTTTTAATAGTCACCTTAATTACATGACTTAGAAAGGAATGAAGAAAGGCCCCAATGCTGTTAGATTCTGTTTCATTAGCCAAAACAATGACTCCTAACAAGGAGTCTGTAGAGCATGGTGTTCCAGGCTCTAAAGCAAAGACTCAGAGAGACAGTAGTCAACTAACCCCACAGTTTTCAAGTGTGACTTTATTGTGAATACGAGACAAAACCTAGCATTACTAAGGAGACTTTACAGGGCTGGAGAGAGAGCTCTGTGGTTAAGAGCACTGGCTACTCTTCCAGAGAGAACCGGACTCAAATTCTCAGCACCCATGTGGTGGCTCAGATCCATCCAAACTCCAGTTCCAGGAAATCCTAAAACCCTCTTCTGACCTCCTTGGGCACTGGGTACACATGTGGTACATATACATATATGGAGGTAAAACATTCATACACATAAAATAAATCTAAAATAAAATGTAAAAAAAGAAGCCCTTGTCAGGTGTGGTGGCACATGCCTTTAATCCCAGCATTCAGGAGACAGAGGCAGGTGGATTTCTGAGTTCATGGTCTACAGAGCAAGTTCCAGGAGAGCCAGGGCTACACAGAGAAACCTGTCTCAAAAGAACAGGGAAAAAAAAAAACTTATAAACGGCAGGTGGATCTCTGTGAGTTCAAGGCCAGCCTGGTCTACAAAGCTAGTTCCAGAGTTAGCTCCAAAGCTACAGAGAAACCCTGTCTCAAAAAGCCAAAAAAAAAACCCAACCCCCCAAAAAAAACAACAAAAAAAACTTATAAATGCATTAATCAAGCAGGAAACAAAAATTTAGCAAATCTAGGGCATAAGTAAAGAGGGTGATGTGTTTATGTTCACTTAAACTGAAGAGTTGAGGGAGCCAGGATGGCTCACAGCAGGGCAGGGACAGGCAAGGGCTGTCCAGATGCCACAAGCCAGGCCTGGCCAGTGAATATAGTAGCCTCCAACAACAAGCTTCTAGAAGGGAGATGGGAGAGCTCTGTGGTTCATTGTCCATGTGTTATATTGTCTGAAGTAAGTACTAAACTACAACACATGCACACAAGCTAGGCTTTCAATGTATAGACTATCAAAATTAATATTCAACAAGAAAAACAAAACTCAACTAAGCTAATTAAAACCACTAACAATTCAACTTAAGCTATTCCATCTGTGAACCCTTCCTTGTCACATCTAATACGGCTCTGGAACCTTAGCCAAACTTATATTGTCAAATGACATGTGAAATATAAAATTAGGAATGCTAAGGAAATCCAGTGAGAAATGGGATTCGCACTGACAACCAGCCCAGATAAAGTCTTTTTTTCCTTAAGAACAGGCAGGAGGGAGCCACCTTTTGACACTGAAAGATAATATTGTAGTCTGGGACACAGGCTGCTAGCCGGGTATGCTTCTTAGAAGGCTGGAGATGTAGCACAGGGGGAAGTGAAAGGCCCTGGGTTTGATCTCCAGAACCACAGAGCAAAAAAATAAGAGAAAGTCAAATTCTAATACATCAAGAATCAAATCCTATTTGAATGCTCAGACTCAAAACGCATTCCCCAAGGGCTCCTGCTCATGGGTGTTGAGTCTGATTTCATAACCTGCTCTGAGACTGTCCTGCTTTCTTGCAGCCTCCTAACCTACTGTGTCACCTGACCAGTGTGCTCTAGCCCAGTCTATCCTCTGCCTTTGCCAGCGCTGTCCCCAGGGCTCTACAGCTCAGTTACACTGGCTTTCCATCAATGCTCAAAAAACCAAGCTTTTCTTTGCTTCTGAGCCTTTGTTACGAGTTTCCTTAACTGAAAGGATTCTTCCACCTGTTCCATGCACGTCATACTCAAACACCTATGCCTCCTCAGGTCTTAGTGGAATGACCTTTGCTCACTGAAGACCTCTCAGCATAGCTTAGATGTTATGTTCTCATGGCCCCCTTCCCTCTTTTTGGGGGGCATTCCATTCAATTCTAATCATATTTTAAAATGGTCATTCTGGGTGTGCCTCTCTTCCTGGACTATGGCGTAAGCTACAGGCCATGTCTGTCTTGTCCATTGCTATGTTCTCAGATATATCATGTGGCAAATATGCAATCAATAGTGGTTGAATGAATAAATTAAAAAATT
This sequence comes from Ellobius talpinus, assembly GCA_001685095.1. Taxonomy (NCBI): domain Eukaryota; kingdom Metazoa; phylum Chordata; class Mammalia; order Rodentia; family Cricetidae; genus Ellobius; species Ellobius talpinus. Next base: position 8,745 of record LOJH01017122.1, read on the forward strand.
ATAAATTAGGGCTGGAAGGATGGCAGTGGACTGCTCTTGCAGAGGACCTGTGTGCTTGGCTCCCAGGACCCACATCAGGTAGCTCACAGTTGTCTGCAAATCCAGCTCCAGAGACTCTGACACCATCGTCTAGCCTCAGCAGGCACCTGCACTCATGTATGTACACATAGACACACACACACACAATTTAAAAATATAAATATACTTAAAAACTACAAATTAACTACGTAAAAACCACATAAACTAAGCTGACCATAGTGGTGCACACCTGCCATCCTAATGCCTGGGAGGTAGGAAGGAATAGCATCAATGTCATATTGAATTCAAGCCCAGCCTAGGCTACATGAGACTCTGCCTCAAACAAAAACAAAACAAAACTCTTTTTTTGGGGGGGAGAGAGGTTCAAGACAGGGTTTCTCCGTAGCTTTGGAGCCAGTCCTAGAACATGCTCTGTATACCAGGCTGGCCTTGCACTCACAGAGAATCTGCCTGCCTCTGCCTCCCAAGTGCTAGGATTAAAGGCATGCACCACCATCACCCAGCCAAAACAAAATTCTTAAAAATGACTGGCAGCAGGCTTGAGTATATTGCACTGTATGGGCTAAACGATGGATCCTGAGCTAAGTGGAACCGTGCAAAACAGGTGCCATCTGAGCAGCCTAGAGGTTGCTAAGAATTTCCCACCAACTCTTTGGAGTCAAAGAACTGAACGTCTGCCTCAGGCACAAAACACTCAAAGTTTCCAAAACAAGTTTGTTCTATGCAGGAAAGAGCCCTATCCTTTTGACAGTGACATGCTGGCAGGTCAATGTGAAGTGGCACGCTTGTTGTCTATGTTGGAGATGACTCTTATTAACAACCCAAGTTGGTCACCCTGGTTCTCCTGAATGTAATATCAATTCTTGTTTTCCATGAAGGTATGGAAGAAAGGCAGCAAGCAGGTTCTCGTCCCTACTCAAAAATTCAAGTTTCGCTCATACCTACAACTCACCTGAACAGCCCCTCCCAGCATGACAGCCACCAGCCCCATTGACATGCTCAGTGTCTGAGATTCCACGGTGCTCTCTGCATCATGAGCCAGGCTTGCACACGCTCTTTGCAGTGTTGCTGCTACAAAGTCCACTACCTACCAAAGAAAGAAATTAGCATTAGCATCAGTAACGGGGTAAGAAACAAATGTAAAATCCATACATCTTATGTCTACATATGTCTACATCTTATCATCTTCAGCATCATGAAAACATACTAGCTGCTTCTCTGTAGCAAGAGTGGTGTTCTAGGGCTAGAGAGGTGGCTCAGAGGTTAAGAGCACTAGCTGCCCTTCTAGAGATTCTGAGTTCAATTCCCAATGGCTCACGACCATCTGTAATGAGATCTGATGCCCTCTTCTGGCATACAGAAATACATGCAGGCAGAACATTGTATAAGTAATGAATAAATAAATCTTAAAAAAAAGAGTGGTGCTATATACTTTTCTGACTTGTTTTACATTTGCCAGTTTATATAAGATGTTTGGAAAGAAGCTGGGCGGTGGTGGTGCACACCTCTAAACCCAGCACTAGGGAGGCAGTGATGTGTACATGTGGTTTCATCAATTATAACAAAAGGGCCCAGGAATGTAGCTCAGGGGTAGAGACTGCCTGCCTAGCAGGTAGAAAGGTTAAGTCCTCAGGAGACATATGCATGTTCACACACACACACACACACACACACGAAGAGATAAAGATATCTAACAAGGGCACTGCTCTGTGGCAGCAATGGAAAGGTCAGAGACATGTAAACACAGGAGATAGCTGAGAAACTTCTGTATCTTCTCAATTTTGTTGTGAACCTAAAACTACTCTTTTTTGATTTATTTATTTATTATGTATACAACATTCTGCATCCATGTATGCCCACACGCCAGAGAAGGTCGCCAGATCTCATTACAGATGGTTGTGAGCCACCATGTAGTTGCTGGGAATTGAACTCAGGACCTCTGGAAGAGCAGACAGTGCTCTTAACCACTGAGCCACCTCTCCAGCCCCTAAAACTACTCTTAAAAATAAACTCTTGGGGGCTGGAGAGATGGCTCAGAGGTTAAGAACATTACCTGCTCTTCCAGAGGTCCTGAGTTCAATTCCCAGCAACCACATGGTGGNGAATTGAACTCAGGACCTCTGGAAGAGCAGACAGTGCTCTTAACCACTGAGCCACCTCTCCAGCCCCTAAAACTACTCTTAAAAATAAACTCTTGGGGGCTGGAGAGATGGCTCAGAGGTTAAGAACATTACCTGCTCTTCCAGAGGTCCTGAGTTCAATTCCCAGCAACCACATGGTGGCTCACAACCATCTACAAAGAGATCTGGTACCTTCTTCTGGCCTGCAGGCATGAATCCTATAGATATAATAAATAAATAAAATCTAATAAAATAAAATAAACTCTGGGGTCTGCAGAGATGGCACAGTGGTTAAGAACACTGGCTGCTCTTCCAAAGGAACTGAGTTCAATTCCCAGCACCCTCATGGCAGTTGTCTGTAACTCCAGTCCCAGTCCAATACCCTCCCTCTGGGCTCTATAGAGACTTCACACATGCCACACATATGTACATTCAGGCAAACAAACATACACATAAAAAATAAAATCTCAAAAAAATTTGTTGGGCAATGGTGGTACACACCTTTAAACCCAGCACTCAAGAAGCAGAGGCATGTGGATCTCCAGGTTTGAGGTCAGCCTGATCTATAGAGTGAGTTCTAGGACAGCCAGGGATATACAAAGAAACCTTATCTCAAAAACCAAAAAGATAGCCAGGCGGTGGTGGCACATGCCTTTAATCCCAGCACTTGGGAGGCAGAGGAAGGCGGATCTCTGTGAGTTAGAGGCCAACCTGGTCTACAAGAGCTAGCTAGTTCCAGGACAGGCTCCAAAGCTACAGAGAGACCCTGTCTCGAAAAATTAAAAAAAAAAAAACCAACAAAAAAACCAAAAAGTAAGAAAGTAAATTAAATAATAAAAAATAAACTGTGGGCCAGGGAAATGACTAGGTAAGGAAAAGCACTTGCCATGCAGGTCTGATGATTGGGTTCAGATCCTCAGAACCCACTGTAAAAGCTGGAAACAGTAGCATATGTCTGCAACCCCAGCACGCCTTCGGTGACATGGGAGGCAGGGACATGAGGAACATCACAGAGTGAAAGACTCCTATCTGAAAGGCTTCTGAAACCTGACAGGACAGCTTGCCTGGAGCATAGAGCACAGCAGCAAATGCAAAAAATATCGTGCCTCAAAATCAAGCTAGAAAGAGAAAGAGAACCAATGCCCGAGGTCACCCTCTGACCTACACAAACATATAAATATAGATATATGATATATATTTGATATATATACACATTTTATATATATATTCACATTAGATATATGTGTGTGTATTTGATAAAATATATATATAAAAATAAATATTACTTTCTGACCATTTAAAATGTTATCTGAAGAAAGTTTCCTCGTTGGAGATTTCTCAGTTCCACATCGGACAGTCTTAATTCTAATAAGCAATGAATATGGAAGACGATACCCAATTTTATTTATAAGCCAGTGTCTTCCATCAATCTATAAATGATTCAGAGTCATATTCTAAGTTTCAATATTTCTACAGACTTAAGGTAGTTCATACACAAGATTTTATATAGTGTAGGCTATCAATAACCTTTCAAAGGAATTTGGTCAGCACCATTTGAACTGAGCCTGGTATAATCATCTAGCACAAACATCTTTGAACAAACAACAGCAGACACACATTCACGCACGTACTCATGCACACGTGTATATTCAGGATTAATGGCTCAAAGGGGAGATATCATTTTGTAAATGGGAAGGTTGAGATAGGTTGTAATAAGCCTCTAAACACTATGCAAGGTTGCATGCTTAACTCTCTGGACAAATCACATGCTATGCTAGAATCTTTACTGCAAGCTTAAAGCTGGGAGAATGGCCTGTTAACACTTGTCTTCTGGGACAAGGAAGAAAACTGGGAAGGTTATTTAAACGTTCCATGCACAGAAACAATGCTGACAACTTCTACCTCCCTCTCTAACCCTGAGATGTTACTGATTTATATACCATTTTAGGTCACCTGGTTGTGCTACTGCAAAGTTTTTAAAGTGCGCCTTGTTTTTATTTAGCTTCTATGTTAGCACAAGAATTGTTTAATTGCTGGAGCTAGCTTTTTCTAAGTTTCTTTCTAATGTATTTTTTAATGTTAAAAACATTACATTTGTAGCTGGGCAGTGGTGGCACACGCCTTTAATCCCAGCACTTGGAAGGCAGAGGCAGGCAGATCTCTGTGAGTTCGAGGCCAGCCTGGTCTACAGAGCAAGTGCCAGGAGAGGCTCCAAAGCTACAAGAAATCCTGTCTCGAAAAAACAAAAACAAACAAACATTGTTACATTTTATTCTTGTGTGAATGCACACGCGTACACCACATGTGTGTGGAAGTCAAAACAATTTGTAGGAATCTGTTCTCTCCTACCAAATGAGCTCCAGAGACTGAACTCAGGCTGTGAGATTTGGTGGCAAGCACCTTTATGCATTGAGCCGTCTCACCCAACCCATTATGTACTGTTTGAAAAGGGCTGGAAGTAGGCATAGTGGTGATTGCCTTTAATCCCAGCCCTTGGGAGGCAGAGGCAGGCATACCTCTGAGTTAAAGGTCTACAGAGCAAGTTCCAGGACAGCCAGGGGAAAATCCTGTCTTGGAAAAAAAAATGAAAACAAACAAATAAACAATAAAATAAAAAAGGCCAAAAAAGGGGGTTGAAAAACAAATAATATGATCCTATTCTTAGGGAAGAAGCTTTCTGTTTGAATGCATGAAAAAGCAAAGCAAATGGGTGAAAACCAGGAGAACATGAAATTGAGAGACACAAGGTCAGTGGGCACTGAGGGAGCTGGAGGAAGGGAGCAATGGATGGATATGATCAAAATACATTACATAAATGTGTGAAAATTTCAAATAATAAAAAGAAATTCCTTATCCATTATAGGATGAAAAAAAGAATAAAAAGAATTATTAAAGAACCTGGGAACTATTAACTATGAAGTAATGGCCAGGTAATAATGTATGGCATCAACAAAATATCCTTTCTCCTAAACTTCCTTGGTGTTTGTGGGGAGGACACTGAAATAGGGTCTGATTGCGCCTAGGCTGGCCTCTCACTGTATAGCCATGGATGAGCTTGAACTTCTGATGCTCCTCCCAAGTGCTAGGATCACTCCAATGTCCAGGCAGACGGCCTTCCTGTAGCACCACTGTGACAGCAGCTTACCCTGCTGTGATTGGGATGGGGCTGCCAACCCAAGAGTCCTAGTGACTGAAGCCTCTTGGAATTCAGGGGAGTTTTCAATCTACTACCACCCAAGTCAGAGCTCTAGAGTTCAGCATCTCTCAGGAGGCTGCTGAAATGCACGAAATCAACAGTCAGCACTTTGTCAGCAAGTTACTTATCTCCATAGGATCACTAAGAGGATTAAATGAGTTAATACCCGTCATGTGTTCAGGATGGAGCCTGGTAAACAGCAAATACCTAATGTTATTATTAAAGAGTAAGGGAATTCTAAGCGGTTGACTCAATAGAACCACAAGCAGGTGGGGAGAGATGAGATAGGACACATGCATGGGAATAAGTCTCCTGCTTTCCAGTGTGCCGCTCCCACCCACAGTCAGAGTTCTCTGAGTTCAACACTGAGCAAGAATAAACCTCTAGGCTGGCATCAGCAGGTAGAGAAGTACTTGCTGTACAAACTAATCAACTGAGTCTGATCACTGGAACCCAAGTAGAGATGAAAGGAGAGCCGGGCAGTGGTGGTGCACACCTTTAATCCCAGCACTCAGGAGACAGAGGC
>LOJH01017123.1:8980-22451 GCA_001685095.1 Ellobius talpinus
TATATATATATATATATATATATAAACAAAAGTGACCTAAGAACAAGATCGATACGAGTACAAATCTTAGTAGCATATTCCCCTTTAAATGTAAACAAACATTTGACGGCAATCATTTAGGGAATTTGGGCATAGTCCTCTCCAAACTGCTTCCTGTTTTTTTTTGTCAAGCGAAGTATTTTGGCAGGGGTGTTCATGGTGACCTTTTGATGGACCTTAGTCCATCAACTCACATTAGTCTGGAAGGATTCCACAGGTTCTCATCCTCAGTGGAAACAAAAGAAGAACCCCTTTTCCAAAGGAACATATACTTAGACCCACATTTTGAAATCAAGATATCTATAAAATATATAAGTTAGTTCAGCTTGGCAGCCCATATGATGAAATATCTCTCTGTAGTTAGCTCATTCACAGTCAAAAAATTCAAAGAAAACACAATATACATTATCCAGATTCATTGTGTATTTTCCATCTTTATGTGGCTTATTTTTCTTTACTCCTTTTATTTAATCTATGACTGTCTGTTCTCTATCTCTTTAAAGACTTTATTTTTTTAAGAAAATGATTTACTTCTTTATATAACAGTCTACACTCTTTTTCTTCTCTCTCCCTAACCTATGTACATTTATACAACAATGTGACCCATTAAGAGTTTTTTTATCTGTGTCTGTTTTATTGTGTATCTACAATCATTTTTCTGACCAGAAATGCCTTTTATCAAGCTAAGTAGGTGCAGCTAAGGCCACCATGGTCCTGCCTGTTTGCTCTGCCAGTCCAACATGGCAGAATCATGTTCACTGCCTCTGAACGCCATGTACATTGTCCCATTTTTAGGCACACAGCAGGTCTATGTTGAAATTAAGCAAGTTGTAGCACTCTCTCACAAAACCCATTTAAATGCTTCATAGTTAGATCTGAAAGAGTCAAAGCCATTTGTGCTGGCAAACCAAGATGCTGCCATTTTCAGACCACACTTTTTTTCTGCTACCTTTGAATCAGGAAGACCTGTTTTAAGGAAGCTTTATCTCACCACCAACTGAAAAAAATGGCTAAACATTATTGTTTTGTGTCTAGAATTTCTTCCCAAGCTTTCTCAGGTTTTACATGGATGTAGTCAGCCACGTTGGTGTGCTCCTATAATCTGTCTTCTGTCTCTTCAGGACTCCACAAGCTTGGTCCAATGTAGGCCATGGGTTTCTGAATCCACCTCCATCAATGAAACAAGACTCGTTGCTGACAACAAGGGTAGTCAAAATCTGATCACAGGGAATCATCCATTCAGGCTATGCATCCACAGCTGCCAAAAGACTGTAGTTGAAGTCATCCTTGTAGAAATTACCTTTGCATTAGGCTTCTTCATAAAGACACCTTTTCCATTATTTTTCATCATTCTCCTGCCCAACCCACCTCCAAGTTGATCCCTCAAGTTCCTATGTCCACCTGCCCCCATTCCAACAGAAGATCTCTATTTTGCTTTACCTGGGAGATCCATGAATCCTACCTTCCTTTGGTGGGAATTTGTGGTTACCAATCCTCTCTGGGTCTTTGGTTTGCAGTGCGGTTATCATTTACAGTTAGCATCCACTATGAGTGACTACATACCTATTTGTTTTTCTGGATCTTAGTTACCTCACGAGGGTGATTTTTTTCTTGCCACATCTTTAAAGAGACTTTAAATCTCTTGATGTCAATGCCTTTAAAACTGGGTGATTTCCCATTGTGTAAATGTACCACAATTCTTTTTCCTTTCTTCAGATGATGAGAAATTACAATGTTTCCAGGTCTTGGTCAACAGAAGAATCTCAAATGGCAGAGAAATACACAAAGACATGATAAGTATACTTTGCCATCAGGAAAATGCACACCAAATTGAATACAATTTGAAATATGGCAAATAATATTTTTTGTAAATTTAAGAGTTTTTCCCCTTGATCAAAGATTCCTATATTAAAAAAATAATCTATCTGATCTTATCAACAGAAAACTTTAGTTAAAAAATTAAGGAAAACATTTTATGTCATTATTACTCTTTAAAATTTACCCTTCCTTTTCAGCCTTAAAACACTGTAAGAGACCAATCCATTTTTACATAGAATAAAATGATACTTTCATGCAAATTAGAATGCACATTTTTCAACATATGTACAAAAATGTGCATCTGGATTTAAATTAGCAAAATTTCTTTTCCATAGTTCTTTTCTTTTGACACAACTTACTTCAACACATCTAAAGTATTTTTTATATTTTTGCTCAAGTTTAGTACCTATAAGTACCTATAATAGCAAAAAATAAGATAATGCCAATTTCATTGGCTGATTTTGATAGTTCATATAACTATCTAATGATGTGTCTAAAGTAGTCCCTTCATTACCTGTATCTTTAATATTTATCAAATATTTAACAGAATTTTAATTATACTCAGTGGCTTAGTAATGGTTTCATTACTATAAAGAAAAACCATGACCACAGTAACTCATACAAAGAAAAAAATTAGTTAAGGTGGTAGCTTACAATTCAGAGGTTCAGTCCATTTCATCATGGTCAGAAGCATGGTAACAAGCAGGTAGACATGGTATTGGCTACATGTTCATTGTAAGGAAACAAGAAGTTGCCTGGCTTAGGCATATGTGAGACCTCAACATCCACCTCTGAAGTAATGTACTTTTCCACAAAACCATACCTATCCCAACAAAGTCTAATAGTGACATTCCCTATGAGCTTATGAAAGCCAATTATATACAAACTGCCACAGTTAATACTTTTCAACTACTCTCACACTGCCTACCTAGCGTTCATTGCTTATTTTTATAAAATATGCTTGGAAAATAAATGTGAATCTTCAAATTACTAGATTCAAGCTATTAATTTGGACATAGGCTCTGATTTCAGAACATCAGCCTTTAATTAAGTCACTTGAAAATGTGTTTTATCTTAAATGAATGATGCACTCAGTATCACCTAAAAGACAGACTATGCAAAACATAGGATTTAAAAATAAGAAAAATATTCAGATGGGCTACTTGAATGCAAAGTCAGACCATTGGTTCCACAGACTTCTCTATAATCCTTCTGACTATATCACTGCTGTACTGATAAATAGATCCATGGTAAGTGTAGTATCATGCTTTGTTTCTGAGAAAAAGAGCTAAGCTCAACATTGAAACTGTATGAGCTATGTTGTCTTAATATCTATAAATTATTTTGAAGGACCAATTCTAAAAACTGTAACTAAAAATGTACACTTTTTACCACATATAAAAACAATATACGCAGTATATATGTATATATATATATGTCATATAAACTAATTGAAATTTTAAAAAGTGGTTTCATTTTAAAAGCTATAAAATCTGTCATACACACATTCTCATTGTCTCACACCATTGCTCTATTCTCTTCATGTGTTTGTTTGCATACTCAAATATTCCATTTTCCTTAAACTTAAGAATAAATCACAGAAACTTCTAAATCATAAAACCAAAAAAAATAAAAATCACATTTGTTAAATGTGAGATTATTGTGATGAATATTACCACGGATTTGTAAACATGCTTGCGTTGTTTTTGTCATAGCTATGTACGATTCCTATGTGAATTCAGATATTAACTTGTTATTTTCTACTGAGTTCAAAAAAATCATGATGTACATTTCTCAGGATTCACTAAGTACTATTTCATTCTAAATACCTTTCCACAATCACTCTCATAATATGTGCACACATGATACATGTACAGTAGATCATACTCATAGAAAACAACACACAAAATATAAAATGTAGAATTGAAAGACTCTGCATATAACTTATCATGTATTTTATTTTTCACACACAAAACATAAAACTAAGGCTCATCAAACATTGTGGAAGATGGGGTGCAAAAATGTAAGAGGTGGATGACAGTGAGAAGATCAATGGATACCATCTTCTGGGAAAGATATAACACTTGTAATCTGGAACCCACAGCAGCTAAACCTACTGCAATGTAACTGCACAAGATTGAGTTCCTTGATAATCAGTCATGAATACAGGGGTACATATGCATCCATATCCTTTATGCTGAACTGTTTCCAGTTAAAGATATATAAAGAGGATAAATCATTATTTTACTTGTATAAGTACTGTTACCATATATTTACAATTCAGTAATCACACAGATGATTTTGGCTAAGTCAAAAGAAGAAGTCATGAAGCTGGGAAAGGGCAGGTATGTAGAAGAGAAGTTGTTAGGGATGAGAGGGAGATAAAAGAAGGGTAGAAGAAATAAATCAGGATCCATGATGTGCTTGAATAAAAGTTCCGAAGAACAAAGTTGATAAAATCAACAAAGCTCTACAAGATCATGCTTTTCCTTTATTAATACAAGGTTACAGCATATATTTTTCTGAAAAGTCAATTTAATTTCACTCTATGTACAGTTAAAAAGTAAAAGTATTATGTTTCTAAGAAAGCATATTATCCAAGTGACTCATTTATTACTATAAGAAACATATTGGAAAAAATGAAATGTACTAGAGATATTTTGACATGGGGATGGTGTCAAACATATTTCAAGACAATCCGTAGAATCACTTGGGAACTGTAAGTATAATCTGTTGTTTTGTAAAATATGTAATCCAACATGACTTGATGTTTTTCAAATCACTACAGGGTTAAATCCTGATAAGCCCATCAGCATATAAAATATTGATTGGCATGCATTTAATGAATTTAATGTCTTGAATATCACAATTTAGCAACAACACAAAGTATCATTTGTTTACACTTGTGATCCCAGAGGTAGTTGGGAGATTTAATCATCTTCTGGAACTTATTGTCACAAAATACGGCATTATGTCACTGCTCTGCACCTTGCTAGTCTAGGAAAGAATCACAGGTTAAAACTTGAGCTGTGAGTCTTCTGTATCCTTGTCCTTCCCCAGTATTCAAGCACTTCAAAATAATTTGAATTTTCAGAGCTCCAGGACAGTCTTCCTAGAGAAATAAGAGCTCAGGTGTGGACAGAACTTACTTTTGAGGTTGAATCATGTCTTTGTCACTTCATTATATTATTAATTTATCATTGGAAATGAAAATACAATCTGTATTTTTTAATTTAATTTTCATAAGCAGAGTCAAAGAAAATATCCACCACATGGTGTTAGATCAAAAGCTAATTTCAGCAGAGTGAAGGTGCATGGGCACTGCACACCAATATATTAAGTCAACATTATGTTATGACATAAATTGAGGGGAAAATACCTGAAAAATTCTTTAATAATGTTTGCATTTGTAAGACATATCTTTCTTTCACAATTGAAAAAGATGTTTCTTCAAATACCAGTTTTAATTTTATCCTGTATTAACAGTCTGTATAATATGAAAATTTCTTGTTTTTCCTTTAGTAATATAAAATAAGTAGGATTGGTGATAAATTCATAAAACGAGACCAGTGAAATTATGGTAGATTTTAGATATATGCTTTGACATTGTTAGGTAGAATATGTTGGTGTGAATTTTCTGCTTGTTTGGTTGGGATTATGTTATTATTGTCCTCAAATTTATTTTCCATAGGGCACTGCATGAAACTAAAATAAAAATTTCCCTAACATGTACAAATGAAAGGTTTCTTTATATTGAAATACAAAACTCAGCTAAATCAATGAAATTTCATTTCAATTTAATTAACACCTACAGGTTTTACAAATTAATTTAATATTATTGTTTTTGTTAGTGGATGCTTTCTCTGAACTCTAGAAAGAAAAAGCTCAATAGTTCTCCAAAGATCCTCCTATACTTCTAACACATATATTGGAGAAGGAACTTAAATTAGTAGCCACACACATCATCTGGTATCCACCTGATCCTGCATAAACATATTTCTTAGAAGTCCATTTAGCTTTACTACTTCATAAAAATAACTGGGTCTATCTTTTTGCTCAAATTTATATATTATCTCTATACTTCTGTATTTCCATATACATAACACCTTGTACCCAAGCAAATAATTTCTCCCTACTCTGACATTACTACTTTTAAAATATATGCTCAAACATAGTCTGTCTTTCATGGTCACACAGTCCTATAATCAATTGTCACTTCTTTATCTCAGTGTTTAATTCAATACCTTTTAGACCTTGTAGAACTGACTGTATTGAAAGGTTAAGTCCTATCTAAATTGGAGGGTTTACGGACAAAATTAGGAAACCACATACTACTGTAAAAACCTAACAAAAATTAACTTGAATGGCATTGATTTTATATTGATCTATATTCTACAGCTCATTGGTATCAGAGCATTTTTATCTCCTCTATTCCTAAAAGCAGAAACACATTTTTCTATCCTCTCAAGAATTAATGAAGCTTCCAATGTCCATCATCTCTGAGAGAAATCAATGAACTGCAGGTTGTAAAGGGTGTTGTAATGTCCAACAGAGATATTGGCTGTTTGGATGTGTCCATCACTGGAGTTGGTTGCTGATGATTCTCTAGAAGCTGAGAAGTGGATGCAACAGCATTCTTCTGCAGTAATCAGTAGTGCTTCATTGCAAGATTTGAGTGCTTTTCTATTCAGAATATTCACTAGCAATGTTCTATGATGTCTTGTGCTGTACATCAGCAAAGATAATAAAATAACACAAAATATATAATTACAAAATTTGTCAAGTCTTATTGTAATTTCTAGTGCCATCTTTTGTTGACGTACCTAAGAAGTCCACTCTTTCCTGAAGGGAAACAGAGGTAGAATGTGCCTGGGAGGATGGGGACTGGAGTGGAGGTAGGGGAACTGAGGTTAGATGGAATTGGATGAGAGAAGAATAAAAAAAACAAACAAAAATAAAAGAAATCTTTCAGAATCTGGAGATGCAATTTAGTTAGAACACTTACCTAGCACATGTGAGAAACCCCAGCCCTACATTAAGATAAACTAATATAGTTCTTATTATGCTCTGTACCTTAAACTTATATACTTTCTATTTTTTAGTGGCCTTCACTCTGGTGATATGAACAACTCCTGTTGTGATAAATACAAATATAATGTTTCACCCTCTTTCTTTTTTACTCAGTGTCTGGCATTATCTAAATTCATACTACATCTTTAGTCAAGAATTAAAGATACACGTCCTTCTGCTATTCTTCTTCCCAGTATTCTCTCTGCCCCCAAAACCCTGCCTAGAAACTTTCTAATTAGCTTTTTATTAACAATGAAAATAAAACAACTTCCAATATATGGAAGAATTATTCCACAGCATCTCCCTATTTTGTTTAAATAAAATTTCATGATAAAACCAAACCTAATAGCTTATTGATTTAAAAAAAATATTCCTATTCTCATATACCTTACCTCCTCCTTTTTCTAGTAAATGACTCTTGACACTGGACACCTCATTCCTTATTTTAATATGATGATTACTTTCTAAGCAAGTAGAAGATGAGAGAAGAGAACTTATTTTCCCTATGTAAAATCTTTATGATCTGACTCATATCTTTACTTCTTCTCACCAATAATGAATAAAATGTTCTTATTAAAAAAATTCAATATACATGTGTTGAGGCAAACAATTCAAACTTGTCTGTGTTACATAGTCCCAAAAAGAAAGGTGCTAATGATATTTTACAAATAAAGGAAGGAGAATAAATAATTAAATTAAATTATAAATTGTTTCCTCTTATGCATTTTATATTTGTATCACAGCACCCATTTTAAACAGGAAATATATTTTTGGACTTAGAAGACTTGAAGAATTTCAACCCCTGCATTATTTGGGTAAGTGATGGTGCAGAAATATCTCTTTAATAAAATGCATGCTCAAGATCAGAACATCTCTGAGAAATAACTATAAAGATTCCAGTAGTCATTAAAGTGTTCACCAAATTACCAATTTTGAAAATGTAAAATTTATAAAGAGATGGTAGAAAAACTGTGCCTCAATAGTAAATATACTATTATCATAATTGGCATTTTATTGAACCCATCCTCTATTTTGCTGGATGTATGTCCATAAACTCTTTGAGTTTATGGTTTTCCATTTGAAAATGGTAGATAATATCATCCAATATATCTATTCAATGTACATTTTACGGTAATAATGTAAAGAAAATATCTAGAACCAGTGAATGAGTTTGGTACATATTAAATATAAACAATTTATCTGAAATAGCTGGTTTGTAATATTTTCTGAGACAGGATTTCTCTTTGTACCAGTCCTAGATGTCATGGAACTAGCTTTTGTAGACCAGGATGGCCTTTAATTCACAGAGATTTGAATGCTTCTGCTTCTTAAGTATTGGGATTAAAGGTGTGTGCTACCACCACCCAGCTCTAAATTATTTTTAATGTGTGTATTTCTAAGTGGATGTATGTACACATGACCACAGATTCCCATTGAAGTAAAGTAGTGGATCAGATTTCTTGGAGCTCTAGGTATTAAAATTTGTGCTTCTTGATTACTAAACCATCTGCCCAGGCACTGAGTTATAATTGCTTAATTCAGCAATATTTTCCTAATCTCAAGATGACAAATAGAAATGATAACTTCCTGGAGTGTCTGGTAGGGAAACTAGGGTAAGAAAAGAAAAGTAATTCTGATATTTTTCTATAGTGTCATGAACAGAAGGCTCCTGATAATCATCAGTGGAAATCCAGGCTTATATACAATGGGAGTTACATGTGTTACATGTGTGGTTTAACATCCTGCCCACAGCCAGTGATAATTGATGTCATCTTGACGTGACAGACTCTCTGGTTTAGTTTCTCTTCCCTTTCTCTCTTACCATTACAAGCAACAGCCACACATCGTGTGCTCTGAAAGTATTATAACTAAATGGCTGCTCTGCAGACTTTATATTTGTTGCCTGCTCTTCTTCAAGTATTCTGTCTCAAATACTTTAATGTCCTTTATAATTTCATTCTTGAATTTTCTCCTTTATTTACGTTTCAGTAGTACACTGAATTACTCTAAGACAGAAGACTTTACTTCTTTTTCAGATCATTGTATTTTCCCATATCTGGGTCATTTGACAGTACAAAGCAAGCGTTTCTGAATATTTAATTGTACTTGCAAGATCTACTGTATATTTTGAAGCAACATAACTGGCTTTTGTAAAATTCATTTAAATATGTGTGTATAGGCATATATTTACATATTCCTTTGATGAAATGAATTGTAATTTGTCTCAGAAAATCACATTCATTATTATTAAATGCCTTAAGATATTCACTTTGTATGATTATTCTAAAAAGATGCAAAATGCACTAGTCAATCAATATAGAGCATATCAATATCTAATCAGAAAGCTTCTAAGGAATTCCTAGTTACTCTCTACTGTGTATCTGTTCATACATATATAATTCTGCTATCTTTCTAGATTTTCCTTGGATATACAGAGATGAGCATGAATAAAAGAACATGGTGTACATTCTTTTGCATTGTTTTATTTCAAAGAGCTAATCTACAAATCTATCTTCACTGTTGTTTGTATGAATTATTTCTGGTTTGAACCTAATATTAACGAACCTGATTGAACAGCCATGTAACATGAAGGGCCGGCTCAAGCAGGCCCTTCATGTTACACAGCCACATCTATATCTTTACAATTTCCTATGCTTATATTACAATAAATGAGTGCTATGGTAATATGTGACACCTGGACATTTGCCTACCATTTTGGGGGGCAAAATAAAAGAACCATATTATGTTTCATTTTTTCTCAATTATAGCATAATATCTTCTGGTCAGACTACTGAGAAATATCAAGCTTAAATAAAAAAGAGTCTAATAGCTTGAGAGAGTCCTTGAATTGGTCTTCCTTGGATGTTTATCAATATTTTAGTTTCATCACTGATTAGGGGTTAGAATTAAAGTACTTGCCTCATATGTCACACTGATGCCACTGCCTATGAGCCACTTATTCTTTACTATCATTCTACATATTAAATGATACATGCAAAATTCTTCTGATTATCACTAGAAGCAATATAGGGAGGAAAGTGTGGACATGATTTTCTGTTTTTAAGTCACAGTCTGTCATTAAAGGAAGTCAGAGAAGGAACTCAAGCAGGTGTTGTGGTAAAACCTATAGAGAAATGCTGACTAGTGCTTGACTCTTTGGCTCATGTTCAGCTAGCCTTCTCATATAGCCCAGGCCCATCTGTATAGTTATAGCAACTTTCATGATGAGCTGGGCCAGCATATCAATTTCAGTAAAAATAATTCCCCAGAGACATAGCCACACTACTATCAAATCAAGGCAAATATGCATCTGAAGGCCTGGCCTCCAGATATCTCTAAGTTTTGTCAAGTTGAACATAAAAAACATCAGTCACTTGCTGACTCACTCACCTGTCAAGAGTGAAGAGCCCTTTAGCAGAGGACCTCAGTATAATGTTCAATACCTACTTCAAGCAGCTCATAACTACGTGCAACTCCAGTTCCAGAGACATCTGGCACCTGTGCTCTACCAGAATACCTGCACTTGTATACACATACAAATACACGTGCATACACACAAATATATATAATTGAATATATATATATATAATTGAAATAAAAAATAACTGACTATATGTCCATGCCAAGTTTTCAAACTTAAGGAGTTTATCAATTTCATGCGCAATAGAAAACTTTTTACTATTGAAAGGGCAGACATATTAACATTTGCTTAATTTTGATGAACACCTATACTCCTATAAATGAATAATTTCAAAAAAGGATAAAATATTATCATTACTCACTCAGAAATATACTCTCATTTTTGCCAGTCAATTTCTACCCTTTCATACCCAGGTACACCCATTAAATATTATTTTAAGTAATTTTATTATATTTGAATCCTCTAGTACATATAATTGATAAAAAATTTGAAATCCTATACAGTTTTAATTCATAAGTTACTTTTAAATTTTTTAAATTCTTCTACTTGGTTGCATCTTTCAACATTCAATATCTTAAAATGATGAATAATGCACCTTACTGTGAGTGTACTATTTTTTGTTATTTTTTTTTATTTTTTTTTCTTATTTTTTTCATATTTGTCCAAGACCCCAAAGAAGTTAAGTGACAAGGGGAATTTAATTTGCTAATGTGCAATAGGATTCTATTGGTATGTTTAGGCTGAAAAACAAGTGTATGTATGTCTTCTGGTGGGAACATATTTTCATTTCACTTAATTATATAAATGAATTTTGAGTGCTTAGTCACGATTTTCTAATGTAAACTTTCTCAAATATATCATCCTTTATTATTGCAATTAATAAGTCTATAAGATTCTGTAGTGAGTTTTCATGATATTAATAGTTTTTATATTTTATTTTTCTTTTGTCATTAAAAGAGTCTGATCTATCATATTATAGTTGTTTTATAAAGTTGTCACGAATAAGATGGTAAACTTTAATGATCCTCATGTCCATGTTTACTTGATGGTTTCTGAGTTAACAATCTAAACATTATCTTGTTTTTGCTAGCTTGTTGTCAGTATATACTTGAAATACAGGCATATTTTCACCTTATGCGTTTTCATTTTCTTAAATCTTTGATGATGAAGCAATTTATTTAAAATCAGGATAATTATAATTTTTAACCATTATTACTTTTTAGACCTGAATAAAAAACAGCAGATTCCAATGAAATTATCAAAAGATTATCTCATTTTATTCTCAATATGGAATATTATAGTTTAGCTCAGTATAAGTTAAATATATTTCAAAATCATTTTTATTTAAAATGTGAATAAGCCGGGGTTAATAATTTTTCTGATAATCATTTCCTTGATTATTTGTTCAGATTTTAGTTCCTTATCTTGTGTCCATACTCAAAATAGAATAACCAATTTATTTTGGTACTATTTCACTGTAATTTTCTTCTCTTCCATTATAAATTCTATTCTCATCTGTTATGAATAAGGAACTTACATTTCTTTTATTCTAACTCTTTAAGTGAAATTCAAGTTGTTTCTCAGGATTGCTTAATGATGTAGTTTCTTTAATTTTTCTATGTATATTTTATAATCATCACCCCAGTTTATATTAAAAATCTGAAGAGTAAATAATATCCTTTGTATTGAATCTGAGAACACTTTTGAGATTATTAGTGTTTTATTTTCAAGATGTTTTGTCTTTCAATGTTTTTTTTTCTTTCAGGAGAGGTAAGGTCCATGTGTCAGCTCTTTATATAAATTACAGTTTTCAGTGAATCTATATATTAAATATTGGTGAGTTACTACAGGCATGAAATGAATTTCATTCATACACTCATTCACACCATGGTCATCATCCAGTTCATACTGTCAGAATGTGGTCCAAAAATTAATTCCTGTGAGGAGAATTCAGAGTGAATGTGAGAAAATTCCAAAAAAGTAAGATGTCTTTTTATCTCAGTTTTTTTTTCAAAAACATGGAATTGTTCTTGGAATATGCTTTCATAACCTTTCTAGTTATAGCAGATAGGAGGAAGTTGGCTTTATATTAATCATTACAAGTGGATATTCTTATTTGTGTGGAGAAAATGTTGTTGGCTTTTTTTGCCACATGTGGTGTATCTGTTATGTGCAGCTTGTTCTTGTGTTTGTAGAAGTTACTCATGTTCACTAAAAGAAGAATGTATGTCAGAATAACAGGACTGAAAACAGGGAAGATAATGTCTTTTGTCAAATTTGGGCACCATTTTTCAAAGAAAGGAGGTGCCCAGGTTTCAAAATCACCACTACTTAATGACTTTAAAGTTGTTCATGATTATAATCCCTGGTTTCCAGAAGAAGGGACTTTAGATAAAGAATTACGGAACAGAGCCCAAAGAATATTGAGAAGACATATGAAGAAGGGTATCCTTCTTAAATTTTGGGCCAATTCAGCATTAATTTGGACTTCTTTCAAAAAAAGGAAGTTAAGGAAGATATCAACCATAAGGAATAGATGGATAATTCCTTTAATAAATATAAACAATATAACTGATCATTAAATTTGGTAAAAGAGGCAAAAGGGAAAAATTCCCCTGTGATGGCTGTTACGTCAATTTGAATACGTCTGGACTGAGCTGTAATCCAAAACTGGAGGCAAACGAGTGGGGGTTATTTTTCTTGATTTAATTCACTTAGAGTCCAGATCTTAGAAGTAGGAAGACACACTATTTTGATACAGCTAATGAGGGAGGGAGATACACTTTTTATCTGGGTAACACCTTCCATTGGAAGCCTATTTGAGAACATAGAAGAAGGAAGCCTTTGGTCTTTGTCTGCTCACTCTTGCTTTGTTAGCATACCCGTTTCTTCACTAGGATTACAGCCTACTTCTTTGGAATTTCAGCATATACTGAAGACAAGTAAAGAAACCCAGTCCTGTGGGACTAAGCAATCACTAGATTCTTGCAATTTCCATTTACCGTTAGTCATTTCTGGATTAGCTGTAAATTCTCGAGACTGTAAGTCAGTAAGTCATTCCAATTAATCATATATATTTGAATATATAGATATAGATATAGATATAGATATAGATATAGATAT
>LOJH01017124.1:6858-22449 GCA_001685095.1 Ellobius talpinus
TGAATGAATGAATGAATGAATGAATGAATGAATGAATGAATGAATGAATGACTTGAGTACTTGTTCAGCAGCTACTTAGATCTTTTAGATCGAGGCAGGTCATTTATCCACCTGCTTAGGAACCTCTCTGTTTTTCCCCTAGGGCTCAAAAATGATCACTACAGATTTCATGCAATCTCATCACCAAAACCTTCAGAGGATTCTGAACCAGTGCAACCACAGTCTCATTTAGCTGCTCTTCCCTGGTGTCTCCAGACTATTTCTAACCACGGACCCAAGCGCCAAGCTGCCTTCGCGAAGTAAACAATAGCAGCAGTGAAAAGGGAGCCCCCATGCTAAATCCACCGACCACGGCTCCATGCCGTATGTTCTATTATTGCTTCCATCTCATGAAAGAGGGGACGAGATCAGGGTATCAGGTCATCTGACTGACAAAGCAAAGCAGGAGAGAAAAAGCCGGGGCTTATACCTACTTTCGTCCAGCTCCCAGACACACGCTGTTAGCTCAGAGGCCCTAAACTCCGGGTCCAGAGCAAAAAGTCCACCATTCTTTGATTCTGTATTCAGTTACCCACATTTTAGACATCTATCTCACTGGTAAAATCTGAGTTCTCAGGCTCTTTTGAACCTACTGATCCCTGAGAGCCGTGCCCAGTAAATGCAATGAACAGAAGCCAGGAACTCTGCATAACAGGAGCTAACACCCCCAGTTGATTAGTCTCCGCCCACTGCTCTAGTGGGGTCACATGGGTCATGAGTTACCGTTTGTTTCACCCCCTAGCCACCTCCATCATCCACTCTGTCAGCTCCCCCTCTTATACCTAAGATCGCTCCTCCCACAAGGAGGAACAATGACAGCATCTAGATGATGTGGGCGACGCTAATATGGTGCCATTCCACATTTAACAAAGTATGACTGCATCCATGAGCTTATTTGATCGCCAATACAATAGACATTTCCTGGCAACTGATCTGGGCCAAGGTCTGTCAATAAACACAAGAGAAACAGGGGAAAGAAACAGAATAGTCTCTGCCACAGAAGGCCACATCCCTGCAATGCAAAGAAGCCACTGAAAATAGAACCAAATGTGGTTACAGAAGATGTTTATACCCAGAACAGGGAGACCAGAGAGGCAGCAGCCAACCAGCCAAGTGTCTGAGCTCAGGCCTCTATAACCAAGTGTCAGAGGCTAAGCTGACCATTAAAACAGAGATTTGTTTATCATAGTTCTTGGGGCCAAAACTTCAAAATCAAGGCGCCTCCAGGAATCTTCTAATGAGGTCCTTCTAGGCTCTCATCCTCTCTTTGTCTCTCTCTGTCTCTGTCTCTCTCTCTCTGTATGTGTCTGTCTGTCTGTCTGTCTGTCTCCCCTGGGTCTGTAGCCCTGGCTAGCCTGGAACTCACTATGTAGACCAGAGACCAGGATGGGCCTGAACTCACAGAAATCTGGCTGCCTTTGCCTCCTGAGTGCTGGGAGTGAAAGTCTGCATCACTGTACCCAGTCTAGGGTCTCTTTCACAAGGGTACTGAGGCCTCTCCCCTTGATAACATGGTTACCTCCTAAAGTTCCACTTCCTAACTCCATCACATTAGGGGTTAACATACCAACATACAGGAGGGACACAGCGTTTGGTCTGCATATGTGGACAGCTAAGATGTTTCACAATCTCCCCGATTCACAAGGGGGATGAACAAGACTATATAAGTATGTTCCTGGCAAAATCATAACCATGGCAAGAAGTCAACATTATTCCTTTGTAAGACATGAGCTACTCTTGCCAGAGCCTCGGGGGCATAGGTGATCTTGTCCCTGCTGGGTTTCCATCTTCTCCCCCAACCCCTTGCTCAGCTCTGCAACTGGACAGCTTTCTCTTGACCTGGAGTCTTTACACGTGAGCTTCC
Organism: Ellobius talpinus; assembly: GCA_001685095.1. NCBI lineage: Eukaryota > Metazoa > Chordata > Mammalia > Rodentia > Cricetidae > Ellobius > Ellobius talpinus. The sequence continues at coordinate 8,762 of LOJH01017124.1, forward strand.
CATCCCTTGGTGTCTTTCCCTGCCCTGTGATCTTTCAAGTCTCACCCTAGACATCATTTCTTCAGGAAAAGCACCCCAAATGCTGTCGTCAGGTCTCTTCTGTGCTCAGGGAACTTCCCTTCAATGCATCACAGCTCGTAATTATGCATTTATGGGGCTGTTGGATGGCTGTCTCACTCTGAGACAGACTGAACTATGAGCCCCAATCCCTTGCACTTCTGTTTCTACTCATTTGCTGCATGATCTCAAGGTCTCCCCGGCTTTGAGCACAGGACATGACTTATTTAGGCCATTGTAATGTGGATGGAAGTGGCAATGTACCCCTTTTGAATATAGTACTTAGACACTCTGTGCTTCTGCCATCACCATAAGAACATGGCTAGCTAGTCCCTGGGTCAAAAAGAATGAAAGTCACGTGACTGGACCTATAAATCAATCTACCACTTAGAACCACCCCGCAGAACCCAGCTAGTTCAGCAAGTCAAGGCTCAGATACATGAATAAAATACTTTCTGTGTGCCACTGAGTTGATATAAAGGCGATGTGGTGTTGCAAGGGCTGAACGACACACTTCTGCTTGAGCGAAGCATCGTGGAAGCATGCACCCACTGCCCTTACACACTAAGTCCTCACCACACACAGCTAGCTGTGCACCCTTCCTAGATATTTGTTGACGAAGAATGGTGAGCGAAGTAGATAAACCAGACCTGCCAGAGACGAGCGGACCTCACCAGGCACAGTATCCTCCAGTCAGTGAGAACAGCCCCAGCTCCTAGGAGACGAAGAAGGAGTGAGTGAGTTGTTTGCTCTGAGCCTGCTCTGTTAGGAGCATTTGCTCAAAATCTCGAGGCTGACAGAAGACACCCACGACAGAATGAGTGAGTGTTTGGACCCTCGGAAATGTTAGCTAGATCCTATCAGCCATCGAAGTCTGACTGGACTAGAAATTTTCTGCCATAATGCTCATTTTCATTTCAATCAACGCGGAGGCCAGAAAAGTTGATGCTATTAATTATGATAGATGCCTCTAACAAGAGGCTAATAAGACTGTGCTTGGCTGGATCACACCAGACTGTCTCCTTTGTTCCTCACAACTATGTGGGAACACATAAGAAACCTGAGTTTGAGGGCCTAGCATCCACCGACGCACTCAGCCATCAAGGATGCAAGGGAATTTAGTCAGTCAGACAATTTGAATTTAGAGGCTGCATGTTATGAGTCTTTTTCTGACCCACCAGCCAGCTCCCAAATAATAACATGGGGACTTCTTATTAATTATGAAAGCCCAGCCTCTAGCTTAGGCTTGTTTCTAATCAGCTCTTATAATTTAAATTAACCCATTTATATTAATCTACGTTTTGTCATGTGGCTCACAGAAGCAGCCCTGACACCCTATCCACAGTACATTCACTCAATAGGGGAGCCACGTAGTCTCCCAGAAGTGCAAAACAGATCTGGCAATCAGCATCTATCTGTCATCCCAGCACTCAGGAAGCAGAGGCTGGGGGATTATACATTCCAGAACAGCCTAGGTTACTGAGTGAAACTCTGTCTCAGCCCCACCCCCAAAATTGTAAAATGGCAAGAATAGCTCATTCCTGTTTTTACTCATCACAGCATTATTCAAAAGAGCAAAATATAGAAGAAAATGGTCTAGCATAAGTCAATAGCAAACTGGTTAAATAAATCATGTTTTTCACATCTATAATGCCAGCACTCAGGAAACTGACCCAGGACTGCTGTGAATTCAAGGTCAGCGTAGGCACACAGAGATTCCCAGGCTAGCCCAAGCTATAGAGCATGAATGAATTGAAACTTATGCCCTGGCAATGCTGAAGCCTGCATGGGCAGCCCGTATATGGCGGTTCTGCTGAACTTGTCCGTATTGGGTTTCATGGTCTAAGCTGATGGAGACGGCTGACCAGGTCTCTTCCTCAACTATATAACATGACCTTATCGCCAAAAAGCAAAACACATAGTGGAGATGTTCAGTCAATCACAGTACAGTTATTAAAGAACCGCTCTCTAGCGGTGAAAAGAAATGAGGAAATCCTTCTTGCCCTTACCGGGAAAAACTCTCCCAAGTATGGTGAGAAGTTAAGCTGTGCCTCTCCCCTGACCCTGTGGTGTGGAATTGTCAGAGGCTGGTCTCTCGCTTCCTTTTTTTAGCCTGTTAGGTTTAATGTCCCTCTGCTTGGTGATGTAAATAGAATACTCTCCCTGCAGCTATGACAAGGGTTTTCATCTTTTCTCAGTGATTCTGCTCATGTATACAGTGTTTGCTCACTGCAGGCAGTGGGTTCTGGGATCTGTCTGAATCATTTACATGTGTGTGTGTTTGTGGGGGGGTAATCAAAACAGAGGCACCTCTCCTAATCTTTTACTTCTGGACCACTTTTTTACTTTTGAGACAGGGTCTCTCCATGTAGCCCAGGCTGGCCTCAAACTCTCGTTCCTCCTGCCTCAGCCTTCCAAGTGCTGGACTATAGATGTGCACAGTAACCAGCAAACTCTGAAACTCTGTGTACACTGGTTTGTTTACTTACAAAAATAACACGATGATGACCAGCTTACGCTTTCTCAAGATTAAGTGAATTAATACCCATAAAGGACTCAGTAGGATACCTCCCACCTTACCAGTAGTTTTAATGAATAAAAAGCTCCCTTTGCTGGGCCTGCTGACTCTACTCAAGATCTCAGCACTCTGCAAGCTGAAGAAGAAGGTGGCAAGTTCAAGATCAGTCTGGGCCACATAGGGAAACGGGCTCAAAATGAATAAAAAACAAATTGGGAGTTTAAAGGAAGGAATCCCTTTCCTATTGTCCTTCCACCCTCTGTCTCTGGACCCAGGGTCCCCACTCTATTGCCCACAGCATTCAAACACCAACTTGGAAGCAGTTGTCTTTGCCAGAACACCTCCTGGCTCCTTAATCTCAGATTCCTCTGCCTTGAGAATTACAGGGAACCAAGTTCTTCTATGTATGTTTTCAGAGCTGACTACTTGGATATTGGGTAATGAATTAGGGGGACTGTTCCTGGGGACTGGTGCTGTCATTGTTCCAGTCTTATTTAGGCAACCATCCTTTTGAGGTTGTGTGGTGATAACTTCCTACAAGCACCAATGGACTCGGTAGGTTGTAATTATGCATTTAGCCATTTGCATACACATGTACATGTGTCTGTTACTTTCCTGTTGCAGTGATAGAACACCATGACCAGGCAATTTCTAGAATAAAAGCTATTTCCAGGTCCACTACCACAAAGCAAAAGTGTGGTGGCAGAACAGGAAGCTAGGACTTAGGTCCTGAACCTCAAGTACCAAGCAGAAAGAGAACTCAAAACAGCATTAGTCTTAAAACTCTCAAAGCTTGCCTCTGGTAACAAACCACCTCCAAAAAGACCACGCCTCCTGAGCCTCCCCAAACAGCACCACCAACTGAAGACCAAATATGCAAATGCCTCAATCTATGGGGGATGCTTCACGCAAACCACCGCAACCTAACAATAGTAACTCAAGAAAAATGGCCGTGAATTTGAGAGGGAGTAGGGGGTATGGCTGGAGGGAGTAGAGGATGATGGAGAAATGATGTAATTACATTACACATAGCCAGGTGTGATGAAACTTCCCATTAGTTCCAGCACTTAGGAGGCAGAGACAGGAGGATCTCTGTGAGTTCCAGGTCAGCCAGGGCTGCATAGTATGACCCTGTCTCAAATAAAAATACAATACATACATTTGAAATTTTTAAAAATTAAGTTTTATTTAAAAAAAGAAAAGAAAGTTCTGTTCTTAATAAATTTCCAGGCCCACGGTATATCATCACAGTGCACATAGGCCAAGACACTAAGCTTCACTGATGTTAAATGTCAGCTCAAAGGGCTGGAGAGAGAGGTGGCTATGTTGATAAAATGCTTCCTCATGAGCAGGAAGTTCCACCCACATAATGAAAGCAGGAAGTGGTAGACATGTAGAAGCAACATGGGAGGCATAGTGATATCCCTGAAATCTCATGGAGTTAGAAGTCATCCTGGATTACATGACAAGATCCTGTCCCAAAAAGATGCACAAAGATGCATATATGCATGTGTGCATACATACATACATACATACATACATACATACATGCACTGAGTTAACAGAATACCTTAATTAATACCTTGTTCTCTACCATTGAAGCTTCTTCACTAGTAAGGCCCACACCAGGCTTCTTATTAGGCTTTCATTAAAGGAGTTTTAAACATAAACATCTCAAGCCAGTGCGCTGTGTCTCTATAATCCCAGCATTCAGGAAGCTGAGGCAGAAGCATCCCAGAATCATAAGGCCAGCTTAGGCTACATAATGAGCCTGTCCCAAAAACAAACAATCATAAGCCTGCAGTAGGGTCAATGTGAGGATGCTAAGCACTTCCCGGCATCTCTCAAGAGCCCAAAGAATGAGATCTGGACCCCCTACAAAGCAAGAAAGGCAGGAGGCAGGAGTCACGTGAGTTACTAGGGAAATGTAGTTTTCAGGAGAGGGCAAAGGAGGCTGGGAACACAGGAGCAGACCATTTGTCTAGCATGCCCAAACTCTAGGTTCCATGACAAGCAAGACAAATGTGTGCATGTATGTAGGGGTGTGTGTGTGTGTGTTCCCGTGTCCCAAAAAGAAAGGAGCTGAGATGGTTTCTTGCCCTTGGAGACAATTCTGGAAGATCCAGACTGTGTCCATTTCCCATGTGCTCAGAAGAAAAGCTGGATGCTCCCATCTCAGCAGATCCTCCCCACTCTAGGCTCTAGGTATCCTCTCTCCAGCCACCCTCTGCTTCCCCCTCACACCCTGTGCTTGGCCAAGAGCACTGTTCTCAAATCCCAACCAGCTCTGACACCAGTTGTCTCCCTGGTGGCTCTTGACTTGTCCCACCATTGATAGTTCCAGCTGTGGCCACAAAGAAAACAGGAAATGCATGTTTCTCTGGTGTCGAGTCGCAGATACATTCGCTCAACCAGGAAGAGTGGCCTGTGGCTGGGGTTGGATCTGGAGCCTCACAGGCTCCATGGGAGGCCAGGTAAACTGTCATCAGTTTTGCCCTCAAGTTGAAATAGTCTAATAAATTTGGAGACCTCGTTGTTTACATGCTGATTTATGTGATGAAAAGTTTGTGTGTGTGTGTGTGTCTTTACTTTCTCAGTCTTGGCAGAAACCTCTCTATAATTATTACAGCTTTCTCCTAAACCAAGCAGGGACCTTTCTCCCTTCTCCCTGGATCTCAAGGTTCCAAATGCAACATGAGACACAATGGCCTCTACAGCTGCACTGAGACATTTATTATAGTCACAGTGTTCCTTCCTCTGCCACCACCCTCTACCATACACAAGCAGCAAGGGTCTGCCTGTTCCCAGAAGGTCATCATGTTCAACAGGTAACATAATAGAGCAGCAGCTTGGAACAATGCTTCTTGACCATACCTGCCCAGGTACCTCCCCCCCTCCTCATCTCTGGGAAGTGCTGCTGTACATCCTCTTCACAGATGAGGACACTGAATCTCAGTCAGTCACAGATCCAGGGCTCAGTCTACACTGACTAACTGCAAATTCCAGTTCTCATCTGTTGACCAAGTTTTCTGTCTTGCCTGGTTCCCACAGTCGTTAAGTCCCAAAGAAATCATACAGAGGTCTACATTAACTATAAACTGATTGGCCCATTAGCTCAGGCTTCTTATTAACTCTTATAACTTATATTAGCCCATTATTCTTGTCTATATTAGCCACATGGCCCAGTACCTTTTTCAACGAGGCAGTCACATCTTGTTTGTTCTGTGGCTGGGTCAGGACTGCGTCCTCTTCTCAGAATTCTCTTGTTCTCATTGACCCACCTCTACTTCCTGTCTGGTTGTCCCGCNTAACTCTTATAACTTATATTAGCCCATTATTCTTGTCTATATTAGCCACATGGCCCAGTACCTTTTTCAACGAGGCAGTCACATCTTGTTTGTTCTGTGGCTGGGTCAGGACTGCGTCCTCTTCTCAGAATTCTCTTGTTCTCATTGACCCACCTCTACTTCCTGTCTGGTTGTCCCGCCTATACTTCCTGCCTGGCTACTGGACAATCAGTGTTTATTTAAAATATGATTGACAGGATACAGACCATTGCCCTGCACCACTCATCCATTCCACCAGGATGCCAGGTTGGGGCTTATAACCTGTGGTGTGGACCATGGGAGAGCGGGCTGGGTCTCTAAATCCAAGCATTGAGAGTTTTGAGGGAGTCACGACAGGATAAATCACAGGCATTCCTTCCCCCCGGGGCTGTGGGGATATGAAGGATGGTGGCCTGGAGGCGCTAACTAACAGTCTAGATATGAGCAACAGTTGGAGATAGAAAGGAGGCATCGCAAGCCATCCCGGAAAGGCTTGGAAGGCCTCAGTGGGCCAAACAACCCCAGTGGACGGTTCTGCTTCCCAGTAGGGGTGTGACTCAGCCACATCAGAACCCCTGCTTAGGGAGTCAGCAAGGTAAACTAGAGAAGCTATTCTGGCAGGGACAGGGGTGGGAGGTACTATGTTATGGGGGGGCGGAATATGTATCCAGCTTCCATCATTCCTAGGCTCCCTTAATTGCATAGGTAGAAAATTCAGTGTGTACAATGATGATAAGCACATTGACCAAGCCAGATAAGGGTCTCTGTGTTTGTGTAGCTTGCATTCCAGCGGGAAGATGAGCTGGTAAGTTTTTAATGTCAAATCGACACAAGCTACAGTCACCTGGAAGGAGGGAATATCAGTAGAGGAGCTGCCCCAATCAGATTGGCCTGTAACAGGTCTATGAGGCATTTTCTTAACTGCTCATTGACATAGGAAGACCCAGTCCACTGTGGGCAGTACCATCCTAGGTAAGTGGGCCCAGGCTGTATGAGAAAGCTAGCTGAGCAATCCAGGGGGAACAAGTCAATAAGCAATGTTTCTCTATAGTTTCTGCCTCACGCTCCTTCCTTGGGCACCTATCCAGGCTTTCCTGGATGATAAGATGTAACCTGTAAGATAAAAGAAACCCTTTTTTCACCAAATGGCTTGTCACAGCAGCAGAAAGGCAAATGAGAAGAGGAGACTTACAATGCTACTTCAGAGTTTGAGAGGAGTCGACTAAGTACAACTTAGGGCATAAAAGAATGAGGAGTGAGATTAAAAGATGGTTATTGGAACAGTGTGTGGAGGTTCTGAAGACACCCCCACCCCCAAGGCTGATGCAAAGGAGGACCATCTTCCCAGGGTAGATTTTGCAGGCAGAATTGTCTGGGAGAAAGGAACACTGCAAAGAGCACACACTGAGTCAATAAGACCTGAAAGTTATAGACAATTGTCTCCTGTGTGGTTTTGCTGTTAAGAATTGAGAATAAATGAAAGACAAGAAGCCAAGGAAGCTCCAGGTGACCTCTCACCTGGGTAAGTCTGGGAAGCTGATGCTACAGTTGACAGTGATTGACGCAGATGATCAAAGGGCTGGTCCAGGCTGCTGGAGGGTCACTGCCTTGGCCTTTATCTTCCTCAGAAGACACAGGGGAGCATACAGCTCTTCTGTCACTCCCTCCTGACTAACATGACTGACAGTCCCAGAGATCCATGTCACTGCCCACAGGAGTCCTGCGGGGTGCCAGGCACAGGGAAGCCCATAGTCTTCCAGCCTATGGAAGCAGATGTTGCTGCTGAGCCCGAGTGGATTAAATACCTGTGAGCATCTTGAGAGAGGACCAAGTCTTCACCATCATTTTGGTCCTAGCACTTCCCTTGGCTGGTGCATGGTAGATGTTCAGTAAATATCTGCTGTCTGGAAAGATCTCGGAGTGATAGAGAGATGGACAGAAAAACACAGCAAATATTTACCTCCAGTTAGATATTGACAGGTAAATTGTAGGTTCTGCGAAAATGTGTATACATTGTTGCTGATGGCAGTGAGGACAGATTAACAACCGTTTCTGTAAGGAAATAATTAAAAATACCTTGCGGAGGGATGGGGCTAGAGAGATAGAGAAATTTTTGCTTTCGCAGAGGACCTTAGTTTGATTTCTACCACCCACATGATGCCTCACAACTGTCCATGACTCAAGTTCCAGGCACTCTGGTGCCCTCTTCTGACCCCTCGGGCCCCAGGCATCCACATGGTACACAGACATGTGTGGAAGCAAAACATTTATACAATAAAATAAAAAATAAATAACCACCCCAACTAGAAAAGGACAAGATAAGCACAAATCATTAAAAGAAGAAGAATAGCTTGCCCAGGCAGCTCAGGCCAAATTAAAGTCCACACTCACATTGGGGAATCAGAAAATTCATATATCTAGTCTCAAACTGGAAAAGGAAAAAAAAGATAAAAACAGAAGATGGAAAGACAAGAAACTGTGGGCTGGAGAGACAGCTCAGTAGATAAAGTTCTTACTCTACAGCATAGGGGGCCTGAGTTTGGACCCCAGGACCCACAGAGAAACCTGGCAAGCATGGAGGCGGAGCCTAGAACTCAGGTGGCAGGGACAGAAATCCCTGGAGTGAGTGGCTAGCCAGACAAGCGAGGATCACTGTGCTCTGGCTTCAGCACCAGGCCCTGCCTCAATGAGCAAAGTGGAGAGTGATGAGAGGGACACCCTGTGTCAACTTCAGGCCTTTACATGCTCCCACATGCATGTGCACACACAGAAGCAAAACCAAGCTGCCCTTGAGAAGTCAGGGCTCAGAGAAGCCTTTTGTGTCTCAGAACCCGGCTTCAGATCTTAGTTCCACCCTTTGATGAGCTCTGTTCTCTTTTCTTTCCCAGCCTGACCTTTTTCGCTAGCTAGATAGTCTGTTTGGGGCAGACTATCATGACTATGGAAAAGAAGGTGTCACAAGACAGAGTTTGTAACCCATAGTAGGATTTCATCAAATGACCATAGACAGTGTTGCATCATCTTTGCACAAAGAAATGACTCTTATGTTTGCAATGACACATGGATAACCATTCTGTAATGCAAGCAGCAGCTAAATTGAAGTCAGAGGAGTGACGCAGCATGCACCATGAAGAGCTCCTCGTTCTGAGCTACCATTTGGTTTCAAATTCAGCATTTTCACCTTTATTTTTATGCCCAACGCAGAAATGCCTCAAGTTTATTTACCAACTCGACAGTAATGAGCAGTTGAAGGGAAATTATCCTCACCAGGATCCGACTTGGTTGGAAAACATTAAATAACAAATCACTTCATGAAAAAAAATTTTTTTTGCTTTTAAATAAAGATGAGAAAGCTAGTGGAGTTCATAAAACACCCCAGTCAGATCTGTGCTTTGCTCTAACAGATCACTAGAAGCAAGGGTCAGCTCATCTCCATTTATCTCGTACTGATGGAGGCTGCCTGGCCTTTGGAAATGATCGATTACGTGTTGGTGCACAATGTCAAAGGTTAAATGTGTTATTGCGCAGTACAGGCCAACCCTAACCTCAGGATGAACGTCATAAACAAAAAGGGAAAGTATTGTGAGGGCTGTGGAGGGACTGCCTTTAGTCTCCAAAGAATTTCAAAAGGGAAATAATGCCCCCTACTGTCCGGAGCTCAGACATGCAGCCGGCCTCTGGAACTGGAAAACAGCTTTAGGAGGTGGAGTGTATTGGATTTAACAGGTCCCCTCAGGTACTTCAGGTAAGCAGAACAACATAGTGTGACTTCTCTCCTAATGTCCCCTAAGCAGTGAAGTCCTCTGTATAGTATTGGAGCTGGCAAAACAGATAGGGGATGAAGGGATAGGAAAGGCTTAAAGCCCATGGCGGAATCCTGGGGCATAGAGAGGCTACAATATCCACTCTGACAGGGACAGATCACCCCCATCCCTCTCCCTTACAGATTTTCCCACCCTGATCTTAAACCTGGTCCTGAGAACTGTGACGTCCTGGTCCTGGTCCTGGAGATTTACAAACTCCATTGTAAATCCTACTACATCCATTTCTTCATGTAAAACTTCTTAAAGAGAAATGAACTATCTGGGTCCACCCTTAGGACCCCAGCACTTAGGAAGTAGATACAAAAGGACCATTAAGGCAGGAAGGTAGTTAGTGAAGCCAGCCTGGGCTACCTTTTTTTTAAAAAAAAAAAAACCACTCCATGGCCCAAGGACTCAGCCTGTAGACAGCTGTGGATGTGAACACCCGAGAGCACCATCACCAGAGCTGCTCAGAGTAACATCGGCAGGAGTGAAGGGTGTTTGTTTTCCGAGTAACTCTGGCTGCCTGCTGCCTGGACCCTCACACTGGGATGTCACCTTCTGTCCCCTGTGATTGGGTGAAAGCTCTGAAATAGCTCCAGCCTAAACCCAAGCCAGAGTCAGCACATTGAGAGCATCTAATCACAGTGAGAGACTGTCTGCATTAGGGAATCTCAAACCCCAACCCCAAGCACCATGTGACATCACAGAAGATAAAACATACTCGGAGGATGTTGTGATACAACCTAACTTTGTTCCTCATGAATGACTATCCATTCAATGGCGCAGGATTCAGAATCTCGTACTTAAGAGAATGCTGAAACTCAAAGAGACCTTGTAAGGCTGCATCAGGTAAACCAAAGCTTATGCTGTTTGTTTGTTTGAGACAGGACCTTGCTGTATAGCCAGGCTGGCCTAGAACTCCTAACCTTCCTGCCTTCTCTGGAGTGCCGGTAGGTCCGTGCCACCATGTCTGGCTCTTCAGTCGTATTGACATTGGTACAGGTGTAGGAGGGCATTGCCCCACTCCTTCACATCATGGCACTTAGAGAAAATGTTGAGTCACATATCCTACCACAGGGCAATAGCCTGGAGTTTCCATACAGGACTTAGTAACAAGTTTCTTTTTAATATTTTAAAACATATAAAGAACAATGTAAGGCCGGGCAGTGGTGGTGCACACCTTTAATCCCAGCACTTGGGAGGCAGAGGCAGGCAGATCCCTGTGAGTTCGAGGCCAGTTTGGTCTACAAAGTGAGTTCTAGGACAGACAATCAATGCTACATAAGGAAACCCTGTCTTGAAAACAAAATAAATAAATAAATAATTTTTAAAAATAGAATAAAATGAAAAATAAAACACAATGTAAAGCTGCAGCAGCCAGGTAAGCTGCTGAATGTGACCTCTCTTTATGGAGTTTATCTCCATTTTGTTGCAGGAAAGAGAGTTCCCTAGGCTCACAATTCTGGAGGCTGGAGAGTCCAAGAGGATGCTGTCAATGCTTGCCCAGCTGGTGAGGACCATGTTGTGCATCCCATGTGACACAGCGGAATAACGGAAAGATAGTAAATGAGCTGGGTGCAGCAGCTCAGGCCTGTCATCCTTGCCTTTGGGAAGCCGAGGCAGGAGACTTGTGAGTTCCAGGCCAGCCTGGGTCACAAAGAGAAATCCTATCTAAAACCCCAAAAGAAAGGCAAGTGGGTGTGTACGCGAGAGCTAAAATCAAGAGCAGCAGCCTTGCTCTGTATCACCCATTCTCGTGACAAACCCACACCTATGTGAGCATTCACCCCAGCCACAATTAACCAAGTGAGTCTGTCTTAATTAGGGTTTCTATTGCTGCATCAAAGCATCATGACTAAAACACAAGTTGAGGAGGAAAGGGTTTATTTGGTTTACACTTCCACATTGCTGTTCATCATTGAAGGAAGTCAGGACAGGAACTCAAACAGGGCAGGATCCTGGAGGCAGGCACTGATGCAGAGGCCATGGAGGGGAGTTGCTTGCTGGCTTGTTTCTCTCATGGCTCAGCCTGCTTTCTTATAGAACCCAGGACTGTAGTGAACGGGAGCCGAAATAACAACACAGGACCACCAGCCCAGGGATGGCACCACCCACTAAGGGCTGGGCCCTCCCACATTGATCACTAATTGAGGAAATGCCTTCTAGCTGTATCTCATGAAGGCTCCTTCCTCTCTGATGACTCTAGCTTATGGCATGTTGAGACACAAAATCAGCCGTACACAGTGTGAGAAAGACTCATAGCGAACTAACCACTTCATGAAAGACCCACTTCCAACTCTGCTGTCATGGCATCACATTTCAATGAGAGCTTCAGAGAACACGCCCTATTCCAACAGTAGGGCTCCACTGAAATGCATGTGTGTGCACATGCACACACACGCGCATGTGCATGCGCCTGTGTGTCTGTGTGTACACCATGTACATGTGCTCACAAAGGCCAGAAAAGAACGCCAAATCCCTCAGAACTGGAGTTGCTAGTGGTCGTGAGCCACCATGTGGGTGCTGGTCACCCAATCCAGGTCTTCTGCAAACACAGCAAGTGCTCTCCATCCCCAAGACATCTCTCCAGTTCCACTCTTTGATTTTTAAATTGAATAATGTGAGCTCGCTTCGGTAAATATAACTTTGCTGCTATTATCTTATGCACTTGAAAAGGCCACCATGACCACTTCATACCTGGCTCCCATCCTCAGGGAAGAAAAAACAAACAACTTGTATGCAAAGGTAGCAATGAAAATTTTTTAATATTTATAATCCAGTCCCAAATTTTCTGAAATTACAGTTATTGAATTGAAGAGGCTGGAGAGGCAGCTTAGTGGCAGACAACCCATTGTTATGGTTGACTTTAATGTCAGCTTGCCACAAACTAGAGTCATCTGAATAAAGGCCCACCCAAAGAACTGTCCTGTTTACTTTAGTGGGTACTGGAAGACCCGCCTCTGTTGTGAGTGACACCTTCAAGAAGCAGTTCAGAGAAAAAGGACGTGGCAGAGGGAATTGAACCCCCCCTCTGTCTGCCAGGTCTCACCTCTTGCCACAGAGCTGACTTACTCTGTTGTTGTTGCTGCTGCTTCTGTCATTGTGATCAGAGCCACTGTTTCCAGGCTTCTGCCATGGACTAAGGACCAGTGACTCTCCAGGAAACTTCCAGGTTTACAACAACAGATTGGGACTGCTGAGGTACCCTGCCTTGTGGACTGAGCAACTAGTGGTTGCCGGCCTCCGCAGTGAGTAACAGCCACTGAGGGATAACTCCAACCACTGAGGCACCAGCCTGCAGGACAAAGCAGTTAATAGGTTCTCAGCCTCTTGGGTAAGAGTCAGCTGTTGTTGCTATTTTAATGTAATCTGACTTGATTGATTCATATATAACCCATGCCCTGGGTTCTGTTCCTCTAACGAACCCTCATTCATCCAGTGAATGCAAGTGCTGAATACCAAAGAGAGAGAGAGAACACAGGAGAGAAAACTGCGTTATTTTTCTGAGTGTTGTAGCACACACCGGTTACCCAGCCCTTGGAAGGCAGGATTTTGACCGGAGGTTAACCCGGGCTATATAACAAGGCACTAAAATGGGGAAGAAAATTATCTAATATCTGTTTGATTGTTGAAATTACTTGTAATTGTGGGAATATTGTTTTAATTCAATATATATTTTCATATTAAAGATAACAATGGAGCTCTAATCTGCAAAACCCACTATGTTGAGGGTTACCTCATGACCAGCTGGGACACCGTGAAAAAGCCCATCAAGGCACAAATAAAGATATCCAAAACCTGTGATATTTCTGTTTGGGTTTTCACCTAGAGCTGCGCCCTCACAGACATCGTACTGCCATCCATCTCCCTGTTCCTAGAGTGAAGGCTGCCTCCCAAGTGCTGTGATTAAAGGCCAGAGCTGTAGTAATTGGGGAGCAGGCAGGACTGCTTTTCGTCCCGCCCGGCTCCCGCACGGCTAGC
>LOJH01017125.1:0-22449 GCA_001685095.1 Ellobius talpinus
TTATTAACCAATGAAAGTAACACATAGACAGATGACCCTCCTCCATCAAACAGACAAGAAAAATTTCGAATAAAAGATTGGCAGTGAGCTATGAGCAAGTGAATAAGTGATCTAGGAAGTGAGGCACCTCAGTTTTTTGCTGAGAACCTGTTTGCTCCTGTTCACAGGGAGAACACTAATTCCTGTCTTCACTCAGCTTAGTTCCCTGCAGCCAGCAGACTTGGCTCACCTGGCTTGGTGACTGTAACATTCTGTTCCATGAAGATGTGCGTGAGATTATGTGAAGTGACCTGTCTGTAAAATACAGAGTAAACAGCATCTACAGGGAAAGTGTACCGTGCACACCAGTCCTTTCATGCCCTCCCCTGCACACCCACTCTTGTTACGAAACTCAAACCCAGTTGGGAGTGTGCTGCATGGTTTATGTTTAGACCTTACATCCCAGAGGCTTTCGAAGACTGTGGAGTGGGGCAGTGCGGCCACTTTGTAAGTACTCCATGACATGACGCCGAGCTGAGAGTGACTGTAGTGGGCACACAAAGCGAGAAGGTGCCTGCCACAGGCTGACCCATTTCTCTACTTCATTTTGCTTGTGTCACTGCTTCCCCAAGGGACAAAAGTGACCCCATGGCTACTCTGTTTTACTGAGGAGGTGACTGTCCTTTACTCTTCAATCATTTGTTTAATAAGTACTGACCGTCTGCTATGAGTGCTTAGAAGACAAAGAGGAGTAGCGAAGAGATGCAGGGTGGAGCGATGGCTCGGCAGCTAAGAACTCTTGCTTCTCTTGCAGAGGACAGGGTTCCATTCCTAGCGTCCATGCAGAGGTTTATAACTACCTGTAGCTCCAGGGCTGGGGCATCTGACACCCTCCTTGACCACCAAGAGCACCAAGCATGCAAATGGCACACATCAATGCATGCAAGACAAAATACCCCAACACATCAGCAACCGAAATGAAGAAAGAAGCCGATGACTTCCTGTGTTATAACTACAGGAGCTGGATTTCCCATACCGCTGCCTTGTGTCGACGCTGCACTAGGAGCTACGCGCTTTTTTTAAGACTTGAAAATTGCTTTTTTATTCATAAAAATACATGTTTCTCAAAAGGGGCTTTAAAAGGGCAGTCAACATAAACAATAATAGCCTTAGCAAACTATGAATATCAATAACAAGAACAAATAACATCAAACTAAGAAAGCCAAAACCAAAACAACCTAAAACAAAACAAAAACAACAAATTAAGCTAATTATTATTCTCACTGCAGATTGAAGAGCACAGACCCACTACGGGCTGTCGCTTGTCTCAGAGACATGGTAGCCAGGGAGTCACCGATTGGAACAGCTTTTCCAAAATGCCTATAGTCATTTCCTCTTCAGGGACTTCTATGTCATGTTACAAACACTGCTTGAGAGTCACAGTTACTGTGCATAGCATAAGGCACAGATTGGTCATGGAGAAAAGCCAGTGGCTGTTGTCACTACTAAGTGCAAACCCTTTGTTTCAATGGGGACAGGAACAAAATCTTGTTCCTCTCGTTTATGAGGCCCCTGAGTGCCGGACACACACTAGACATTTAATAACAATGCTATCATAGTTTTTTCATGTATGGAGATTACTAATACCAAGGATCACATTTCACAAATTAAAAGAGGAACATTAAGAATCCGTGCCCACCGGGGGTGATGGTATATGCCTTTAATCCCAGCACTGGGCAAGTAGAGGCAAGCAGGCAGGCGAGTCTCTGTGATTTTGATCTACATTGTCTATGGAATGAGTTCTAGACCAGTCAGGGATACCCTGTCTCAAAAAAAGTAAAAATTAAAATTAAAAAAAGAAATGAAGGTAAGAAAAATAAAAAAATAAATAAAAGTAAAGGTTTCAAATCATGGATGGAAACTTTCAAAACCTTAAGACAAAATAATTTTTCCATGAATGTGAGTGTGTGTCTGTCTGTAAATCTATGATTTATGTGCATGTCAGGGGACATGCATACTCATACTTGGACACGGAGGCCAGGGGAGGGCTTGGGATGTCTCTGGGTGTGGGGTGCCCCTCTGTGTGCTGTGAATATGTTTTATTACCATTGTTCAATAAAGAAGCTGCTTTGGCCTATGGCAGGACAGAATATAGATAGGCAGAAAAGCCAAACTGAATAGAGGGAAAAAGAAGGTGGAATCAAGGGAGATGCCAGCAGCCACCAGAGAAATAAGATGTGAGGTAATTATCCAAGAGCCTCATGATAAAATATAGACTATTACAAATGGGCTAATTTAAGTTATAAGAGCTAGTTAGTAATAAGCCTGAGCCAATAGACTAAACAGTATGTAATATTAAGCATCTGAGTAGTTATCTTAAAAGCAGCTGCGGGACCAGGTGAGATGAAAAACCTCCAGTTACACTCCCTACCTTGTTCTTTGGAGAGAGTCTCTCACTAGATCTAGAACTAAGCTGGCAGCTATCCTCCTGTCTCAAGCCCCCATAGTTCTGGGGTTACAGGTACATGTTCACATGTGGCCATGCCCTCCTCTCTAAAAATCCTACTTTATGGCAGTTCTTAAACACGTTGTCATCTGTTTCTTCTGCGAGCTCTGCTGCCTACTCAAGGGAGGTAAAAGGAGAGGAAAGAGCTAGGTCGGAAGCTACCCACCTGGTACCCATCCCACTTTGACTCCATGGGGTTCAAAGACAGGTGAATTTCAGCCAAGGCACCTCTCCAAATATTTGCTTTTGGTAACTAAGGTTGAGATGATTATCGATGCCATGAAAAACAAGATCAAAGGGAAGTCACTGTGAGTCCCTAATCCTGGCGGCTCAGCAACTCCGGCTCTCGGCAGCGTGACCCCAGCCAAGCACAGCTTCTGCTCAGTGGCAGTTCTTGATGAGCCTCTTGTGAAATCGCCTGTGAGACAGCAACACAGCTGTTTCAGAACCTCAGAACCAGGAAGCATTCCCTGGAAGAACAGAGGGAGGCTCAGTCGGTTGTCCCAGATGAGGGGAGAGACGTTTCCAATTTCCAGAGAACTGTCATCCAGCCCGGCCCTGTGCTTCACTCTGTGGGAGCCACGCCCCAGCCCACACCCCACAGGCTGTGGCTCAGCACAGAGAGTCCTTGTGTCTAGTCTCAGATGACCTCAAAGGCCCATGTGGTCCTCGAAGTGGCACTACGGACAGGCATGCTCTCAAACAGGATATTGGGAGCCTAGCCCCGACCCTATCCCCGGACACCGCCTTTTTTCTCAGCTATGGAGTTAATGGCTTTTCTCCACCATGCTCTGCCTTACCACACTTCCGAAAGTAACAGGGGCAACCAGTGGTGGACTGGAACCTCCAATAATGTAAGCGAAAAGAAACTCCTTCCCTTTAGGTGTCTATCATCTTAGGTAATTTGCGGCTATGGGCACAGGAAACTCACTAATAACGCTGTACCCTGCAACTCTCTCCATCACCTGACGTCATCCCATAGTCCCTTCTATGTGGGACCCAGTACCTTTAATATGTATTTCCCTGCTCAAGGCTATGCCACTGGCAGAAGATTGACTTTGTTCTGAAGTGATATAGCTCTTCTTTCCGGGGCTTCACAGAAGTTGCTTTAGGTGACGGTGCCATAGAGTGGGAGCTTTATAGCCTCAATTTCAAAATCCTCAGTAAAAGTTTCTTAATATAAAACTATGAAAAAGACACCTGAAAGAGACCTTTATCTTACCACGTATTTCTCAAAGGACAGAAACCTCTAGTGCATCGGATACAGTCACCTTCACCGTTCATTAATGATGAGATTCTCATCCTGAGGACATCACTAAACCCTGTCTTTGTGACTAGTTAATGAGGCTTAAAGCTAGGACCAATCATGCTCACACCAGCAGGAGGTTTTGATAGTGTGGGAAGCTAAGTCAGGGAGCAGCATCACTATTGGGGTGAGATGGGACAAGAGCTATTTCCAAAATGCATCTTTATAGAAAAACTCATAGAAATGCAGTGGATTTTCAAATGTTTCATGCTAGATAAGATATAAAATTAAGTGACTAGATACCCATTACCCATAATCAACCAACCAATCAAATACATGCTAGCATTACCAATATAGTGTCAGTTTTCATTACTCCTGGGTTTTGTTTACAAATCTTTTATTCACTAAAATTTATTTCTTACCCCCAAATAGAAGTTTATTCTGTCTTCACAGTTGGCTATGGACATATAACAGGACAGTTGAAGTCGTCCCAGCATGACCCCAACTGAACCAGGCCACACCCTGCCCCCAGGTTTCAGCTTTCAGGCTACAAACACAAGTCCTGGCTGCTTCTGCCTTGGATCCTGGTTTCACCTTCTACACTTCTGGTTGGGCTTTCGCTGCTTTTGACAGCCCCACCTGTCATACTGAGCTAGTCTACTGTCTGTGAGCCCATGAGGCAGGATGTGCCCACGGGAAGACTAGAGTAGTGGAGACGCTATACCAAGAGGACCACAACAACTCAGGGGCATTAGCATCAGCAGAGCCCTGTATTCTATCCCAAACATCACTAAAGAAGATGAGTGTCATCCGGCCATGACTGACACAGCATGCAGCTACGCAGCTATGAGCTCCATGTCTTTAAGGAAACAGCATGTGTCCAAGAGGAGCCTTCGAATTAAACCCCATAGGACAAGGTTACATTCTGATCAGCTGATGAAGATCTGAGCAAGTGCTTGAAGGAGCCTAACACTGTAGCTCCCCTTAGGAACAACTATTCTGGGAAAAGGTACCCCGAATCCCCAGGGATGCACCCCAAATCCTCCCAGACCCCTGAAAGTGAAGCTGGTACTAAACTGTGCACATGTGGTATGGCCTAATGTGCTTAAAAGGAAGATCAATGTGCAAATTAGATGTAGTAAGATACAAGGCCAGTAATTCAATAGACTGATTATAATAATATATTGTAACAAATGTTATTAAAACCTTATGAGATGTCTCTGTCTGGAAATTTCTACATAATTTTTCAGGATATGGTTGAACAAGGGACACTGACACAGTGGAATGTGAGATCCTGGGTTGAGAGGGGGCCTATATTTGCTACTTCGGAGTTTCAGTTTGGAATTGGTGATTAAGGGCTGGACTGAGAGTGTCCAGATTCTTGCCATTATTATTCAAGTGACATAAATCCACAAATAGTACAAAACAGAAAAACAAATCTTTATTTCAAAGGCAAACAGTAGCACATATCAGAAAGAAATCTGCAATCATGAGTGACAGTGGACCCCAAGGATGAGCATGCTCCATGGCCCTGATTTGTTTTTGCAGGTTTTTTAAGGGGTTTAAGAGAGAGGAGTTTGGTTACTGCAGAGCATAGTGTGAATGGGTCTCTTATTTGGATCAATAGGTTTGGATCACATAAACCTTTGTTCATTGCACATGTCTCTTCCTATGATGCATCTGATTCTTATCATATTCATGCCCAATTATGCATAGGCATAAGGTGATAAAATGGGGGATTCCCCCAAAAGGTCACTCAGAGGGCACAGTGTCTCATTGCACATGCACCCCAAACCAGTCTAAGACAAATTGGCCTCCTGCTTTCCATACCCGGATATGCTCTGAAATATGTTTGAATATGTTTTTCACCGTGGTTAGCAGAAGGAGAATTATCCCATTGATCTGAGGGGAATGTATGTGCAGCCCAGTGCAGATGGGGGTCCTGGGGCTCCAGTGTACTGTCAGAAGTGATGTCCTGGGTAGTTGTTTGTCAATCTGACACAAACTAGAAGCTGGGAAGAGGGTTGTCAGTGGAGAAAATGACTATTATATCGTGGGTAGGCAAGACTGTAGTGCATTTTCTTGATGAATGATTGACGTGGAAGAGCCCAAGTCACTGTGGGCAGTGCCATCCCTGGGCAGGTGGTTCTGGTGTATATAAGACGTAAGCAATGCCTCCAGTCCCAGAACTTGTGAGGCAGAGGCAGGTGGATCTCTGTGGGTTTGAGACCAGCCTAGTCTATACAGTGAGTTCCAGGAAAGCCAGGGTTTCATAGTGAGACCTTGTCTCAAAAACAAGAAAAAATATTAAAAAAAGAAAGAAGGAAAGAAAGGAAAGAAAGAAAGAAAGAAAGAAAGAGGAAGGAGGGATGGAGGGAGGGAGAGAAGGAGGAGAGAGGGAGGGAAGGAGGGAGGGAGGGAGGAAAGAAGGAAGGGAAACAGGAAGAAGGAAGGAACAATCTGTGAGTCCCACCCGGTAAGCAGCAGCCCTCTGTGGCCTCTGTTCCAGTTCCTGTCTTGAGTCCCCTCACAGGTGGGCTATGATAAGGAAGTAGGTAAAGAAACCCTGTCCAGCTTGAGCTGCTTTTGGTCATGGTCTTTAATAACACAGCAATAGGAGGCGCACTAACACAGGGGAACACTGCCCAAACCAAGTACAGTTCTAGGTCACTAAGCTGTTTTCTCTGCTGCCTGCCTAGCTCACTGATGTCAACCTTCCTAGTGCTGCAGCCCTTGAATAACAGTTCCTCATGCTCTGGTGACCGCAACCACACAATTAGCTTCGTTGCTATGCATAACTGCAATTTTGCTACTGTTATGAATTTTAATGGGAAATCTGTGTTTTGGGTTGTTTTTCTCTTTCTTTCCTTCTCTCTCTCTCTCTCTCTTTTTTGAGATAGGGTTTCTCTGTGTAACAGTCCTATCCTAGCTGACCTTGAACTCACAGAGATCCACCTTTCTCTGCCTCCTGAGTGCTGGGATTAAAGGCGTGCACCACCACCGCCCTACTGAAAATCTGTGTGGTCTTAGGCAACCCTTGTTAAAAACCCCCAAAAGGGTCACCACCCACAGGCTGAGAACCACTGCATTAGACACAAGCAAGCGGTACTTTAGCGTAGGTATTGTACACTGCAAAGCCTTTGGATGGAAAACACCGTCCATCATCTGCAAGGAATTTCTGGTGAAACACAAAGACCAATGTGCAGCTCCAGTAGGATCTTCAGTCAGAAGCATGGCCAACCTCCTCCATCCTTCCACAGCTCTGTCCAGGTCCTACGGGAAACCGCCAATGGCAGTGTCCCTAGAAGGAAACTCAGAAGGCAGAGCCGCCTTCAGCTGGTGAGGAACTCTGAGAGGTCCTTCCCTGACTCAAGATCCATGCGGGAGCATGCCTTTGGCAGGCGCAAGGTCCTGGCTCCGTCCTCAGCATCTCCTAAGGAGCATAATCAAATAGACCCCAATTTGTGATTGCACTTTCTCCAGCTCCAGTGCCCCATGGCCAACCACTGATAGTACGAAACAGAAAGTTCTAGGAACACATAGTTGATAAGGCTTTTTATTATTTGTTTTTCTGCATGTGGGTGTTTTGCCTACATGTATGCCTGTATATGATGCACATATAACGTATACCTAGTGCCTGAGCAGGGCCATAGGAGGATGCCAGGTACTCACAGTTGGAGCTACAAGTAGTTGCTTATGTGTGGGTGCTGGGAATCAAGCCAGAGTCCTCCAGAAAAGCCATCAGTTACCTTAACCATTGAGCCACCTCTCCAGATCCTAGTTTATAAGTTTTAAATGTTTTTGTTTGATTGCTTGGTTTTGATGTTTTAAGACAAGGCTTCTCTGTGTAGACCTAGCTGACCTGGAACCCGCTCTGTGGACCAGGCTAGCCTTCATCTCAGAGATCCACCTGCCTTTTTCTAGTGGGTGCTGGAATTAAAGGTATGAGCCTTTATATTGTATTTATATTTTATTATATTATAAACTCTATTAGATGCACAGGGTTATAATTGTTCTGTTGATTATCAATTGCTATTGCTTGTTTGTTTGTTTGTTTGGTTGGTTTTTTGAGACAGTGTTTCTCTGTAGCTTTAGAGCCTGTTTCAGAACTTGCTCTATAGACCAGACTGGCCTTGAAGTCACAGAGATTCACCAGTCTCTACCTTCTGAGTGCAGGGATTAAAGTGTTGGATGCCACTACCACCTGGCCCATTATTGCTAAATTATAATTTACAATTCTCGTCATAAGAACCCAGGCAGGAGAAGCAGCACGGGCAGGGAGTGCTTTGTCCTCATTCTCCGGTATCCTTGCCTTGGAACATGTGCCTCCCGGGACGGCGGGGGGGGCTGCACAGACAAACTTTCAAGCAACCTCACTGAATGCTTTTTCACCCAGCAACTTGACTCTCTTCTTTTGAGAGCCTGCTTGGAAGCTGACTATGGCAGCGTCTATGTATAGTCTCAACACTGAGGTGGTGGAGGCATAGGCAAATAGAAATCCCTCTAGTCGGTCTTCAGTGAGAACCACCTTCATATGTCAAGGGCTTATCTCAGCAGTGTCACCCACAGCTGTCGGTTGAACATAGCTTTAGCTGACATCAGAAAGTTTGCTCTAAAACAGTGGTTCTCATCTGCGGATCTTGACCCTTTTGGGGGTCAAACAACCCTTTCACAGGGGTCACATAATAGATATCCTGGATGTCAAATAGCAAAATTACAGCTATAAATCAGCAATGAAAATCATTTTATGGCTGGGGGTCACCACAACATGAAGAACTTACTAAGGGATCGCAGCATCAGAAAGGTTGAGAACCACTGCTGTAAGAGATAGAAGTTGTCTAATCACAAATACAAAGCCCTAGGACAACTCCAGCTACTGCAGTTTGGCCTTCAGGTGCCACGGTAGGTTAAGAAGAAATTGTACCTCTATGCATCCATCTCCCTTGGCATGTCTCCCTACTCCCCATTCATACAGGGGAAAAAAATGAAACATTCCAGTCACACTGATCTTATGCAGCCTTTAAAAAAGAAGGAAAAGAAGTCCGTGTCTAGACTTAGCCTGAAAACTGGAGGGTACAGCCAATTCAGCATGGTTATTAAGTATACTCACTGGAAAATCCATCACACACACACACACACACACATACACAGGCACACCACAGCATAAGGTTCCCACCCCCAGCCCCCAGGTGCAGCATGCATATTACGTGACGTGATAGCTCCCAACTCTAAAGAGATACATTAGTAGATTGAAATAACACATTTTTCCTTTGAACTGATGAAAAGATCCCAGGGCAATTTTGAAGGCTGGGCTGGGTGTTTGTGAAGAGTGAAGTAATTCACAAGAGGTTTGCTAGGCTTGTGCAAATACACCATGGGAGAGCGGAAAGCAGATGTGAAGCCAGGCTCCTTGGCTTCCTGGGTATGAGCTTTTGCTCCTTGAGTGAGTTTTCTGGAAGTTCTGCAGAGTCTACGTCCATCCCAGAGATGCCCAGGGCACTGGGCAGCTGGGCTCACCAGGCTTGTTTGTGGACAACATGTGCCAAACCAGAGAAACCCAGAGTCTGATCCCCGTGGAACGAAGTCACAGGTAAGTGCTTGGAGTGGGTCCTAACTGCCGGCTGCAGGACAGCACTGGGAACAGCTCCTATTCAGGAAAGGAAGGAGTGGGGCAAAGATTGTGATGGGGGCCAGGAGGTGTCCTCCCCTCCTTTTAACAACAGGAATGGATCTCTGGGACAATATTGGCAAAAACAGAAGAGTTCCCTGATTACAGTGGTTTTCAATTCCCTGTCCTTACCTCTTCAGAAGCGGGCAGCGTACAATATTTGTGTGACTCCTGAGGGTGAATGCAGATTGTGTGTGTGTGTGCGCGCGCGCACGCGCGCGCACGCACACATTCACGCTTTCTAAAGTTATCTTTATTTCACTGTCTTTGAAAAATACCTGGGGGTGGGGAGAGATAGAGCGATGACTCCAGAGTTAAGAGGACCTGATGCTCTGCAGAGGGAGCCAGGTTAGACTGCCAGCACCCACATGGTTAGAGATTCATAACCAACCACCTACAACTCCAGCTCCAGGGGATCTGACACCTGATTTCCCCAGGCACCTGCACACAAGTGTTGCACTTACACACATATAAAGAAGACACCCATACACATAAAATAAAGAAATTTTTAGGAAGAAAAAGTAAAGGACAAAGGCCCCAAAACTAACTGCCTAAAAGGAAACTGCTAGAAGCATAGGTTAGCCTGGAAGCATAGGTTAGCCTAGAAGATAGGTCAGCCTGGAAGCATAGGTTAGCATAGTAGCATAGATTAGCTTAGAAGCATAGGTCAGCCCAGGAGCAGGTTTTCTTGCGGCTGCTTCTCTTGCCTCAGCAGTGCTTCATCAGGCCATCAAGGAGGCAAGTTTTTCTCGCTGGAGACGATCCCCATTAAGAGGGCACATGGGTCCTAATACATCTGGCAAGCTACAAGTCTGTCGAGCTGAAACACAAACCTGGGAAAGTACTAACATTGAAGGTTTCCCCTTGAGAGTGGGCAGGCTGCATCATGAACAACGGGATCCAGGGTGGGGCTGTGCTGTGGGTCAGGGATGGCAGTGACCTGCTTGTGCCAGGAGGGAAAGTCAGCCCTGCCTCCTCTTTCAAAAAGCTAGAGGGAAGTCTGCTGTAGCCTGGGCTTCTAGAATTCCTAGTAGACAGGTTGAGCACAAGTCAAGGAGCAGGAGCTGTGCATCTTCACACACACTCTGCAGCTCACAAAGGCCTTCAATGGAATGCCACCAGGAAATCCCTGGGCAGGCATCCCCCAACCTCGACAGCTGGGCAGGGGAAGCCATTGGCACCTCGTTCTGACACCTGACCCCACCCCCACCCCCCACCGCCAGGTGAAGAGCTGCCCCAGCCCTGGGCATGTTTCATCAGGCTGCTGCCTCGGGTCTGTTGCTCTGCAGACTCACTTAGCTGGCTCCTGACTTCACCTGGGATTCAGAGTTTTAAGGTATCCTGACCAATGACCAAGATGAGCAAAGCAAGCCCCTAGAACCCAGAACCCTGGAAATCAGACAAACTGATCAGTCTTCCAGGCTGGATGTGGTGCAGTGGTAGGAGTAGCATCCTTGTGAGCATGGGGCCCTGGATCCTGAAATCCAGTGGGAGAGGGGAGCTAGCAAGGAAGGGAGGAAGTCAGCCTTCTGGCAGGAGGGATGAAATTAGTCATGCTCTGTCTAACCCCTCAGTCAACGAAACAGTTTTCAAAACTACAGCCACCCCAAGGTCGCACTGCCCTCTGCCTGTCCACTTGAGCAGAAGTCGCTTTCCTGGCCAGTATTGTGTGCCTTGTGGCAGTTCTGAGGACAAAAGGAAAGACAGCTGGTTGAGTGCCTCCTGTCACCTGACACCAAGGATGCTCAGGAAGTGAGGACCCAGACCGAAGAGGCCCCAGGGAGATGAACCCACAGCTGAAAGCAGCCTTCCCATAGTTCTGGCATCATCTGTTTTGTTTGTTCATGGCTCTGTCCTAGTTCAGTGTTCTGTTGCTGTGATAGAACGCTGACCAAGATCACCTGAGGTGAGGGAAGGCTGAAACCTACTTCATCTTAGAACTCCCAGGCCACGATCCATCACTGAGGGATGTCAAGGCTGAAACCTGGGAGCAGGAACTCAAGCAGAGACCGTGGAGAAGCATTGCTTGTTCACTGGGTCTCCATGGCTTGCTCAGCTTGCTTTCTTATACAGAGGCCCAGCCCCGGAGAGGCACCACCCACAGCAGGCTGGGTCCTCCCTTGTTAATTATTAATCAAGAAAATACCCTACAGGCTTGCCTATAGGCCAGTCTGTTGGAGGCAGAAGTTTCGGTTGAGATTCCCTTTCCCCTGAAACCCCAGCTTGTGTCAAGTTGATGAAACCCTAGCCACCTTGGTGGCTACTCACGGTCCTCATGGGAATAACGGTGGTCACTTTGCTGGCTGGCTCTTTGGTGGCACATGTAAATTTACAGCTGCCAGGATGCTCAGAAAACACCAGACAGCTGAACTGAGCTTGGCGGAAGCACCCCTGGCTGGGATACAGCCTGCCCAGGCTGAATGGCTCTCTGCCCCCACCTCCTCTGTCCATATCTGAGTGAAATGAAAACGGCCCCCTCCTAACACAGACGCCTTCCTGAGAACACAGCCTGGAAAGGTCTGAGCTTTGGGGTCTGCGTGCAAGGGCAAGGGTGGTTTTCGAGAACACTAATATAGCTTCCCCTGAGACTCATTTACCTGAGGCTGCTCTTTGGACGTCCTTCCCACTCCTGGCCTGAGTGCAGGGACAAGCTCGGCCCACCCACATTCCATCTCCATCCACACCAAAGAGACGGCTTGCTGCAGCGAAGGCCCAAATATTAGTGTGGGGAATGCTGTGACCTGGTGTGAAGTACAAGGGCAGACCAGTCCAAAAGCCCTGCTACAGCATGCACAGATTTGCAACCCTTCAAGCCCCTGGTGCCCACGGAAACAGACTTTCAGAACCAAGGCCTGAGGATTCACTTGGAACTGATTTTGCCCACCTCGGAGAGAGAAGCCACTAGAGAAGACCTCAGTTGGATACCACGGTGTTCGGTTATTCTGGTGGCTAGACTCTCTCTGAGGATCCAACTTTAAGCCCAGGAAGTATGCTGCCACTCTAGACCCGGGGGAAAACTGGGTTTACAAACAGGCAACACAAAAGTTTCTTGCGCAGCCAACTCCCGATGGGAAGCATCTCGGACTTCCACAGGCACAGTTGCTTTGCTGCCACTAGATGACGCCAAAGCTCCACCCCAGTCCCTGAAGCTGGTCCTTGAAAAGGGACCCGCCGCCTGGATTCCTGGGGGAAGAGAAAGAAAACAGAAAGGGAGATGGGAAGGTGAGAAATAACTTCCGGTCGAAGCATACCTAAACTCGCTGATTTCTGTCTCCACACTGAGGTCCGATTATAATTTATTTTGAGCCATAAGCAGACACACGGAGCGGCAGAAAACCTCCTAACAACAAAATTTACAGCAACTGCCTGTGCAAAATGTAACATGGAACCCTAACCAAACAGAGCCAGGGGCATTCCGAGTGTCGAAAATTAGGTGCAATGGGTTCTTTGAACGACTTTTCCCCCCTTAAATGCTAAAGGGCTATAGAAGTCGTTTTGGCTGTCACTGAACCCAGCAAACCTCTTGATGCTTTTCTCCTTCCCTAGCCTCAGAATAAGACTTCTATTTAAGATGGACATATATAAGAACCCCAGTTCTTCCTTCCCCTGTAACATCCCAGCAAAGCTCCAACAATCAGCTTGACAAGGGACAAGGCCTCATGAAAATTCCCCTACTGAGGAAGCCAGAGTCACGTCTGCTGCAGGCTCATGGACACACAGAAAAACCAGAAGAACAGCCTAGGTACTCAGGCTCCCCAGGCTGCCCCCCTCTTCTACCCCAACCCCAACCCCCTTTCCTGCTGCCATGCCCCCCACAGATAGAATTCCTACAACCATCAGGAGAAGCCCCTGAGCCCCTTTCACATTAGGTTAATTCATTGCACCTTCATTTTGTGAAGCAGCAAGTGTTATATAAACGATTTACCATTTTCAAGCTGTGATAACATCAGACCCTGGAGAGATAAAGAGCTTTCTGTGAAACCCAATGCCCGGTGTTGGGAGTAAGCAAGGCTCTGCTCTGAGCTGCAGGAGCTTTAGGCAGGTTTATCTCCTTCTCAGGCCTTACTTCAGGCAGTTCACACCTCTCCTTCCCCCACCAACAATGGCTTCATTCTCCTCCCAGCCCTCACTCCCTTGTTCATGGGGGACTTTCTGGAAGGCTCTAGATGGGATCTTGTGTCTCAAGTTGCAATCGGTCTCCCAATTCCATAGGCCTACTTTGTAATCAGCAACCGACACCAAAGCAGTGTTTTCCAGGGGCCAACACACCCTGGCTCTCAGAGCTGCATTCCGCCCTTGACAGCCTTTGCCTAAAGGGACCTAGCAGCAGCCTGGAGTCCACAACGGGCAAAGTGTTCATCTTCTGCTCTGCCATCTCAGGAAGCTAATGTTTTTGTTAAGGCACACATAGTTGGCTTCAATTTTGTTGTTGTTGTTAACAGTTAAAAAAAAGTTTCACATGTATGGCTGGGAAGTAGCTCAACCCTGGGTTGGTTTAGTGTGCTTGAGGTCTTGGGTTCCATTCTACAACACTGCAAGAAAGAAAAAATTTTCATTCATGTGCCATCCAGTTCACACTACGGTAGATGCTATAGCAGACATGTTCTCACTTGTGTGCCATCCAGTTCACAATACAGTGGACACTACAGTAGACATGTTCCCACTCGTGTGCCACCCAGTTCACACTATGGTAGATGCTATAGTAGACATGTTCTCACTCGTGTGTCATCCAATTCACACCACACTAGACATGTTCGCACTCATGTGTCATCCAGTTCACACTACAGTAGACATGTACTGGTAACTTGTGGGTGTTCACAGATCTCAGTGGCCACTGAAATATGTATGGGACTATGGTCCCCAGCCTTACACAGCTGCTTCTGGTAAGTTTCAGTGACTCCTTGGAATGTCACAGAACCTTTTTCTCATTCATTGAAACCTTTATTTTAAAATTTCCTGTCTTTTGCAATTTCTCTTTTCAAAGGATTCTGAAGGTTCTCTCTCCACTGAGAACCTATCATGAGTTCCCTCCTTTGGGATTTCAGTCAGACACACACATCAATGTAAACTGAGGCACACCTGAGCGCTTCATGAGGGGCCTTGTGTCTACCTGGCCACCAGAGCCATGGAGTGGCAAGAATAATGCTATGTTCACACATAGGTAGCCTGAGCCCCTGGACACATCCCTGTCACAGTCACTTTAACTGGGGAAGGGTTCCTTTCCAGTCAGGTCTGTTCTGACCAGCCAATCACAGTGTTCCATTGAGATTACAGGGACAAGCTGCTTCCCCCACAGGCATTCTGCCTTCACTTCATTGTGTGTATTGGTTTGGATCTGCTTCAAAAAGGAAAATGGCCTTTCATAGTATGTGCTGCATGTGGGCAGAAATTGGACCAGGCTCTCAGAGTTCTGTGCCCGGATGGAAACTATTCATAAAGAGCACCCACGCTCTCCCCAAGAGGGGGTGAGGGACTTTCGGCTGGAACCTCTAAGTCATGGCACCAAACTGTGGCCCCACACTTGCTAGAGGAGGGGACCAGAGACTTCCACATTACCCAGAATGTTACTGGGAGGGATTCTCCTGCCCAGAAGCAAAAATGTCCCAGAAGTTTTTAGAATTCTGCCAGATATGAGCCTGACTTCCAAGGGCAACAAGGGGACCACAGATCTGCTGTCTGTCTGGTGTGCCACCAGCTCCTCATGGCAAGGGCTAATTTGGATCCCACGCTCAGATCACAGTTGCCAGGACAGTGGACATGGATCTTGCTGGATCTCCTCAAACAGGATCAGCTGTGCTACCCCAGTCTTGCCCGCTTCCCTTCCCAGGCCCAGGGTCTCTGATGAATGAAAACATTAGTATAAAAACATCACTGATGTTCCAGAGACAGAGTCTGGGGCCCTGGATTCAATTCCCAGCCCCTCCAAAGCAAAGAAAGATGAAGGGTCACACTTGGGGGGAGCCCCTACTATCCCAGGAAAGTAATTTAGCTAACCATGGGAGCATCCTGTGTCTCCTGTGCTCAGTCCCAGGGACTCCTACCTAGGAGACCCTAAAGCACACCTTCCAGATTCTTCTGCCTCAGATGTCTACTGACAATCCTTCAAAAATAGGAGAGGTTCACCCTTCTCCTCGTTCTGTAAGAGACACTGGTGTCACAAACCACCCAGGCACATTGTACATCCGCTAAAGGGGCCTGTTGCCAAGCCTGATGACCTGTGTTCCATCCCTAGCATCCACGTGATAGGAGAGAACCAACTCAGGAAAGTTATTTTCTGACCTACACACACACACACACACACACACACACACAATTAATTAATCAGTTCACAAAAAATTAAAATGTATTCACCATGTTTCCTTCAGAAACGTGGACTTTATTTTATTTTGTTTTGTTTTATTTAATGTGACACACAAAAATATCAACACCGCTTGTACTGGTGCATACATAAGATATTGTTGCCTATAGATGGTGTTGTGACCACCTCCCTTGATCTTCCTGGCCCCATCTTCCTTCTCACCTTCCACAGCTCCACATCTGCTTAATAGATTGTTCTAAAGGTAGTAAGAAGCTGGAAATGGGCCACAATGGGGGATGGTTATAAGAACCTAGTAAGATGTACTAAAACCTGGTAAGATGTACAAGACTCCATAAATTTTCCTAAGAGCACATTACTCAGCCCAACATTCTTTTCCCCAAATGTAGAAATGCTGTTTGTTTGGTGGGCAGATGGGCACGCATTGCCAAGTGCTTCTGCAGCCAGTCCTTGACCTGTGTCTAATGTCGCTTGGATCTGCCTTGGAATGTTTCTGGGTTCTAAATGCTTTCTTAGAAAATGTCTGGCAGAGCTGTTAAATGAGCTCCGACTCTTCTTTTATGAGATTTACAATAGACTGTCAACACCATCTGATAACCGATTCTCCTGGAAATTGGCAGGGCTGTGTAGATGTCATCAGAGTGCTGATGTACAAGCCATCAAGAAAGGAAGAAACCCGGAAGAGAAAAGCATGTGTCACCAGGGAAACCCAAAATTGGCCAAATTCAACTCAGGAGAAATAGGCTATACAGGTTTCATTTTCAACTTCCATTTACAAGTAAAAGCTGTTACCATAGTGCGCTAGCCATCTGGCATTTATTTTTTTTTCTTTTGTGTTTTGTGGTGTTACATATTGAACCCAGGGCCTTCCACAACCTAGGCAAGAGGTTTTTACCGCCAGACAAACTCTTAGCCAAAGACCTTTGGGTTTTTCTTTTTAATTCTCATTGAATTTTCCCACCTCTATATGGATTCCTTAGTGCATAGAATATCATATTTAAAATGCATACACACACACATACATGCTAGGGATTGAATATGAATCCTGGGCCTCATACATCTCTACCACTGAAGTACATTCTACCAAATCTCTTAAAATTGCCAAGACAAACTAAAAACTGAAGTAAACAGTACATTGTGGAACCTGAGCAAATCTATGAGCCCATTCCAGGAAAGAAAAAAAAAGCAGTTGGCATGAATGTCAGTGGTGTTTACTAGAAAACTAGCTCGCTTCCAGCACACAGTAGACAATGCACTGATACTAAAGAAAATGTGTGAGTGTCCTGGCCTTGCTGTCAGGAGCGTTGGCTCCCCAGGCCTTCCCTGCCCACTGCCAAAACATTTCCCAGCGCCTCGTCAGCCTGCCTTTGGACACGTTCCTTACTAAAACAAATAGGTCTAACAAATAATCTCTGATAGCAAATACTCATAAAGGCAAACAATGAAAGCTACTCTGTTGTGTGTCTTAGGGCAGCCGGCACGCTGTGGAAATACCACACAGAAGCAAAACAACCAGACTTGCCAGGCCAGCTCCCAGAAGTCAGTGGCTCATAGCAACTTGCTCCTTTTGGGTGAGTAATTTTTCTGGCTGTGGGCAATGGTGGTCTTCTTGTTGGGCAGCCACGGTGTACCTCTAGGTTGTCTGTTTGTGAAAGGAGGGAACCACCTAAAAACAAATTGAATAGTGGCACGCACCTTGGCAAATTGAAGGAGCTCGTCCCGTGGGCCATTGCTGGCACCTTATGAAAGCAAGTTTAGCGTTATCTAATCGGGTGCCTGTTTCATCATAGGGGAACCAATAATGTAAACCTTTGTGTTGAAGGAAGGAGGGAAAGAGCATCTAGCCGGCCTGGCAGCTCCCTGGTGACCCAGCCCCCACTCTGCCCAATAGTCAGGCAGGAGCTTGCCATCGCCACGGTGGTTAAGTGCGAAAATGATGGATGGGCAGGGGTACTGCAAGGCAGAAATGGCTAAGAGACTCGTTTCCTTTTCCCATCTGTTCCGGAAGGACGTCAGCGAGGTAGACTAAACACAGGTCCTGCTCAGGGTTCCGAGTGCGTGCCTGTGGCCTGTGTGAATACAGCAGCCGCCTGCAAGGAGACCTTCCTCCAAGCTGTGGCAAACAAAGGAACTCAGATGCCAGCCGGCTGGACTTGAAGAGAATCCGGGCAGTCCCCGACTGTCACATTAGTCAGCAAGGATGGAGGGAGGCTCCTCTGGCAGCCTGACTTGGTAGTGGCCACAACCTGTACTGGCCAGCAGTGAAGAAATACTGGGTCAAGACTGAGGCTCATGGGCCCTTTCAGGTCCTCGGGGGCATCACCGTAATGGTCACTACACCCCGGACACAGATACTGGTCCATGGGAAAGCAGAGCCCCTGTTCCTCTTTTGAACAGATGGTGGTGGCCAAGCACCTCCCCTCCAGCATTGCATTGGGCCCTGGACCTGCCTGAGGTTTTAGGGCCTCTTTCAGTCCTCTCTCCCAGGTGTCTACACCCCATTGTTGTCTCAATCTTCCAGATCCAGACCAAGCCCCAGTTGAGCAGTGGAGTATTTCAGAGAAAAGGCCGTGTGCTGTTGACTCACCTTCTCCCCGGTCCACCTTCTCCACTGCTGTGCCCTGTTCCTACTCTTTTCTCCAAGCAACCTAAGGCTGTCACCAGCATCAGACATTACAGCCTTGGGAGGACTTAAGGTGGAGGAACTCAGTGATGTGCCGCTGCAAGGCTGGACTGAACTTTGCCACTACTGTGTAGGAGGATCCCTGCCTTATCGTGGGCCAGCTTACTCTCCCAAACCTCAGTTTCCCTCCCTGTAATTCCAACACTCTGACTTTGATGCTTTTGTGGGTCTTGGCATGAGGTCCTAATGACAACCACAGCTATAGCAGGTCATGCCTTCCCAACCCCCTTGGCCTGAAGTTTGTAATAAAGATTGAGAAGAACATTTCGACCCTTGCCATGGGGTTATGCAGCTTCCTAGGTACAAGGTCCTGTCTGGTTGGTCCCTGAGATGAGTAGCTAAGTGTAAAGACAAAGACAATGAGATTGGAGAGATAGCTCAGAGGTTAAGACTACTGACTGCTCTTCCAAAGGACCCAGCACCCACATGGCAGCTCACTGTTTATAAGTCCATTATATGGGATCTTATAAACAGAGTCTGTACTTTTGTTTCCTGGCCACCCAGACCCAAATAATCACACAAAACTTTATCAATTACAACACTGCTTGGTCAATGGCTCAGGTATATCCCTAGTTAGCTCTTACATCTTAAATTAACCCATTTCTGTTCATCGGTTTATCGCCAGGAGGCTGTGGCTTAACTGGGAAGGTCCTGGTGTCTTTCTCCTTTGACAGTTATGGTATCGGCCTGACTGCCTTCTTTCTCCGGGTATTCAGTTTAGTTTCCCCGCCTACCTATATTCTGCCCTGCCATAGGCCAAAGCAGCTACTTTATTAACCAATGGTAATAAAGCATATTCACAGCATACAGAGGGGAGTCCCACATCAGGATCTGACTCCCTTACATGGCCATACCTGCAGGCAAAACTCCAATGCACATAAAATAATAATAAATAAATTTTTAGAAAGACAGAGACACCATAGAGGTGGAAGGAGGGAAATTTCTCTATTCTCCATTAGTTGTGCTCACTGGAGAAACAACCTTGAAGAAACTAAATAGAAAGAGTCATGTGATAGCTTCCAAGGAGGAAAAAATACAACTGATAGCAGGATTTTCACCTATTCACCCAGGTTCAGGAGGCTGAGGAAGGGAAATCTTGAGTTCAAAGCCAGCCTGGGTAACTTAGTGATGAGACACTTGCCTCATGTATGCAGCCCTGGGTTCAATCACTATGTAAATATGCATTTACACATGAATATACTATGGCATTTTTCCAGCTCATGTCCTCAATGCCAGCATCTCTGAAGTTATGTATAGGTGTGCAGATAACCTAGCCCAGCTCAAGTCCAGTGCATTTAAGGATTGACATGTGCAGGCATTCTTTCCATAGTTATCCAAATAGAGCTTCCCAGAGAAGTCCTGCAAAGGGCATCTGCTGGGTGCCCAGCTGCTAGAATCAGGCCCAAGGAAAAAACAATACCCCATATCAATGATGACAAATTGCGTAATAAATGTATCATTGATCTGAAATGCACTTTAAAACTGACATCTGAAATAAAGGTAAAATTTGCCGTTTGTGACATTTAATAATTTAAACTTCCCTCTCTCATTGGCACATAAACTAAGCATTGGCAGATGGCATGTTAGGGCCCAATGAGACACAGTGAGTCCACCTGGAAGGTTATATGTCCTGTTGGCGGGTTATTTATTCTCTTTAACCTTCCCTTTCTCATGTGTAAGATGCAGATAATAGCATCAATGTCAGGGTCCTTGGGAGGGTTAAATGGAATGCTTATTTGCAGCACTTGGCAGGATGATGACAACAGAAGTGCTCCAAGCATCTTAAGTATCTTTATTACTGTGCTTCTTAGTGTCTGTGCCTAAAAGAGAGAAAGGGCCCATCGAACAAGTGCTCCTTTCATTAGCCTTGGTAGTGCTGCCCCAAACCAAGCTTTGGGAAGGGGAGGAAAAACAGCTGCTTCATTCGTTGAGTGGAGAGATTTTCTAATTCCAGCTGGTGTCTTTGTGGCCTCAAATAAAAGGAGACTTTTCCTAAAAGTACTTTGGGATGCAGTTGGTGGTGTAATTCACGGTTGCAGCCAGGGCTCACCATGCTGGAGGTCCTGGACTCAGTGCTCAAGCCCAAAAGGGGAGAAAAGCCAGTTCTGGATTTGTTACCTTATAGCTGAACCTGGTCAGCTACAGGTGTTAGAGAAAAAAAAGATTGCAGCAACTCTAGCTAAGAACTACACAGAGTCAATGTCTCCTTTCTTTGCGCACATTTATTTCTATCTAATATTCTGAGGCCACTTGCTTTTGTATTTGCTGTTGTTTCTCTTTTCGTGTAGCTTCACTTCCAAACTAAACAGCACTCACTAATCCGAATGCATACCTCCTCAGGTGCCAGCGCTGAGCCTGTGTCTCTGTCTGCGGTGTATGTAAATACAGGCGCGCCTCTGCATTGGTAAGGCCGTAGGTGTGCATGGGCTGTTCTCACAACGCAGCGAGTTCGGGTGTGTAAACGCATGCGGGGGTGTGAGACCTCACCAGCAGCCACCATCACTGCCACTCATTAGTCCTGTTCTTTAAACCGGTTCTTTGGAGGTTCAGTTTTTGGTAATTAAGACTAAGGAGTGTTTTAAAAACAGAAGTACATTTTCCTGGAAACCAGCAGTCTTCATTTGCAACTTTTATTGGCAGACCTGGCGGCCAGTAAATGCATTCCTTGGCATCTCCCAGAAAGTAATTCCCTCGGTGAAGCTGCTTTGCTTCTTTTGTAAATGTGTACATCAATTTAAAGGGGCCTCCTGGAAGGAATGTGTCGCCGGTGGCAGAGAGCCCCGATCTCAGGTCACTTCCGGCTCTAGGAAGAACGTCCCATATCTATGCCTGGGGAGACAGATGCTCACTGGGATGGGACTAGTCCCGGGGAGGGGGGGTCTCTGGGGAAGTGAGAGTTGCTGCCTGCGAAAACAGAGAACCGAGCCTGAGGGGGCTTCCTTCCAGCCGCAAGATCCTCGGTCAACCCGCTTTCCCGGAGAGGCTCCGGAAAGGAAGGGACGGTCCTCCGCCGGACTCCGGAGCCCCGGCGACGACAGAGGAGACGCGGAGGTGAAGCCGCGGGCGGCAGGGGGCGCTCAGAGCACGCGCAGTATCCGAGGCTGCTCTTGCTGCTTCGGAGGCACGAGACTGGCGGTGAGATCGCGCGCCCAGCCGGAGAGGCTTGGGGCTGCCCAGTGGCCCGGGGCTTCATGCTTCCCTCCTTCCTTGCCTTTGCTGCCCCGGTAGCAGACAGCATGCAGAAGCGGGAAGGAGCTGCGGGTCCCCGCGCCACCAGTTCAGTCTCAGATCGTCTGGGAGGGTTTGACGTTGAGCGAAACTCAATGCTAACTTTTTTGTGTCATGTCTTAAGAGGAGCAAACACCCAGCTTTAGCTCAGAGCCCCTTGGCTGCCTCCCAGAAAAGGAGGGCTGTGAGGTAGACCTTCTTGGGCGCTCTAGGTCCCCAAGGCTGCTGGTCTCAGGGTACAGTGAGGTGCACTATGGGGAGCGTCCCAGAGCCTGGACCAGTGGGGACCGAAAGCGAGCTGGGAGCATCTGAGAAGGACACCCTGGGAGGCAGAAAGAAAGATTTGTTTTGGCACTGGTGCTTGGGTTTTGTGCAGGTGACCTGGGACCAGCCCTCGGTGTGCAAGGTGTAACCATCTTCACTGGCCTGGCCATGCCGAATCACTTGTGGGTCAATCTCTCTGAGCACAGCATTTTCCCGCAAAACCTATGGCCCAGCGGTGTGGCTTCAGGAGCGTAAACTTTCCTCTTCTACGCGGGGAAGACGCCAGCTTGCACCCGGCAGTCTCTGAAAACGCCAGTCTCCAGGGGCTGGGGACCTGTTTGCATTTTACAAATCACCAGCGATGAGCGGAGGTTGGGAAATGAAGGGGCTTCTGCCTTCCCGGGCCGTAAAAATTGGCTACTACCATAAGTCTGCTGGGAATCTGGATCATAAGGAACCAAGGCACGGGCATATGCAGACATACACAATCCACCCTTTCCCATCGCCCACCATTCTTCTTCTTCTTCTTCTTCTTCTTCTTCTTCTTCTTCTTCTTCTT
>LOJH01017126.1:0-22448 GCA_001685095.1 Ellobius talpinus
TCTTTATTAACCAATGAAAGTAACACGTAGACAGATGACCCTCCTCCATCACTGAGGTATTTTTTGAGGGTGAAAGTTGTACACTGTAAGTAGGGTTTCTCTATCCTACCACTCAGCTCTGCCCTGCCAGTCAGCTCCCAAATAATCACACAGAGGCTTAATACTAATTGTAAATGCTTGGCCAATAGCTTGGGCTTATTACTAACTAGCTCTTACATCTTAAATTGATCCATATTTCTTATCTATGCTCTACCATGTGACAGAAACTTTTTCCAGCAAAGCATGTTCATATCCTGCTTTCTCTGTGTCTCACTGGAGACTCTCCCTTTCTTCTTCCCAGCACCCTCTCAGTTTGTCTCTCCCCCCAACCTCTTCCTGTCTAGCTATTGGCCATTTACCCTTTTATAAAACCAATCAGAAGGTGCCTTCACAGAGGCATATCTTCACAGTGTACAAAAAGATTATTCTACAACAATACACAATGAGTAGTAGAGGCCGTGTGGCCTGTAGAAGAAACAAGAATTGTAATTGACATGAGGGTTTCTGGCCTAAGTCTGTCCTATGAACATATTTTATATATATTTATAGATATTTTTGTGTTCTTTATTGTATTTTTACCATGTAATATAATATAGAATGAGACATTATCAGTAGTTTTTATAACATTTAAGTTATGAGGCACTAAAAAAACTAAGTACTCTGAAAGGGACATTTTCACTTAGTCTAAAATATATAAGACATTTTTAGTTGTTCCTAGGATAGTTATATCATGTTAGATGAAATTGTGACCTGATTTTTATTTTCATTTCAAAATTAAACATGACACAAGGAGATGTGCTTGTATGTCAAATTGACAATGGGTATATTTGTGGTTGACTGTCAACTTGATTA
Source organism: Ellobius talpinus (assembly GCA_001685095.1). Classification (NCBI taxonomy): domain Eukaryota; kingdom Metazoa; phylum Chordata; class Mammalia; order Rodentia; family Cricetidae; genus Ellobius; species Ellobius talpinus. Next base: position 892 of record LOJH01017126.1, read on the forward strand.
CTTCTGGAATCAATTAAAACCTAGGCAGATAAGTATGCTTGTGAGAGATTTTCTTGACTGGATTATTTGAAGTGGGAAGACTTACCCTAAATCAGGGCCACACTTTCTGATGCCAGCCCAAATAAAAGGACCTGAAAGAAGGAAGCTTCTGACAGTTGCCTGCTTGCCCTCACGCTTGCTGACAAGTTCAGCTATCCTGTTCTTGAGGTATTCCTTTGCAGGTATTAGAATCTACTTCTTTAGGATTTCAATATAGACTAAAGACCAGGAGCTTTCTAAGAATCCTCTAGGACTCCAGCAAGAGATTGACTGTTGATACTTTTTATTTTATTGTCGTCTTTGCTGCTGTTGCTCTTGGAGATGGAGGGGCTGCTGATGGTGTTGGTGGTGTGTGTGTGCTTCCCCTCTTTTGATTTGCTGGGTTATTCATTCCTTTTGTTTTCCTGGGTATGATTAACCTCCTTAAGTTGGAGCTTTCATTCTAGCCCCTTCTGTAAGACTGAGTTTGAAGATAGATGTTCCTTAAATTTTATTTTATCATGAAATGTCTTATTTTCTCCATCAATGTTGATTGATAGTTTTGTTTGGTATAGGAGGCTGGGATAGCATCTGTGGTCTCTTTGAGAAGTCAGGTGTAATTCTAATAGGTCTGTCTTTATATGTTAGTTGGTCTTTCTGTCCTAGTAGCTTTTAATAGTCTTTTTTTTGTTTTGTATATTTAATGTTTTGATTAATGTGTGCTGAGGAGACTTTCTTTTCTAGTCCAGTCTATCTGGTGTTCTGTATGTTTCTTGTACCTTGATAGGTATCTCCTCCTTTAGATAAGGGAAGTTTTCTATGATTCTGTTGAAAGTATTGTCAGTGCCTTTGACTTGAATTTATTCTCCTTTCTCTATTTCTATCGTTCTTGGATTTCAACTTTTCATAGATTTCCTGGATGGTTTGTGTCATGAGTTTTTTAGATTTAACATTTTCTTCAATCAAGACATCCATTTCTCCCATTGTGACTTTGATGCCTGAGCTTATCTTTTACATCTCTTGTGCTCTCTGAGACTTGCCTCTGAGTTTCGTGTTCAAGTTCCTAAATTTTACCAGATTTTCCTCACTTTCATTAACCTGTTTTCACTTTCAGATTTTATGTTTTTATTCATTTTCTGTCACTGTTTGTTTGTGGTTTCATAGATTTCTTTAAGGGATTTTTTTTCATTTCCTCTTTAAGGATCTGTGTCATATTCATAACAGCTATTTTAAGATCTCAGTCTTGTGCTTCAACTATGTTGCAATTTTCAGGACCTATGTTGATATCTGGTCTTTGTTCCTTGATTTCTGTTGCCTCCTCTGGTTCTTAGAGGGTGTGGTGACTGTGTCTTGCTTGGTAGGGAAATCTTTTAGAGTCCTACTAGGTGTAGCCACTGGGAGTTCATGGTAAACTATGTTTTCTCTATTGGGAGAGGCCACCTAGAAAGGGAATAGCTCAGAGACGGGGAGGCTGAGAGGGTTCGTAGGATAAAGTGGAGGAAAGCAGGGTCTGCTTAGTCCCCTGGGGATGGGAGTAGAGAGGGGGGAAGAGGCTACAACAGGTAGCTTGCTACAGAGCTAGGGATGAAACAGGAGGAGGGATTGGATTTGGAGGAAAGAAAGAAGAGTGAAGTCTGAACTTGCTTGCCTGTTTTATTTTTCCTACTTTCTTCTCTGGCAGGGTTAGCTGGTGGGATCCCAGGAAATGCCTGCTGGAGTTCAGGGGCTTGGGTAACAGGATGAGTATGAGGAGGATGGAGGGGATCTGTGTGATCTGCTGGAAATGGGGACAGTGAGGAACAGGATGTTGGAGGAGGATGGAGGGGATCTGTGTGATCTGCTGGAAATGGGGACAGAGAGGAACAGGATGTTGGAGGAGGATGGAGGGGATCTGTGTGATCTGCTGGAAATGGGGACAGAGAGGAACAGGATGTTGGAGGTAGTCTGTTAAGGAGTTGGGGGATGGGAGTGGACTTAGAGGAGAGGAGGGAGAGGTGAAAATTTACAGTTAGCCTACCTGCTTTCCTGGAAGGAGTGTCCTGCAGGTTCCCAGGGAATGCCTGTTGGGGTTCAGAGCTGAGACAAAGTGATGAGCAGTGGTGGGGGGTGTTTAAGGGGAAGATCTGCAAGATCCACTGGGGGTGGGGACAGGGCAGGAAGGGAAGCTACAGGAAATGGTCTGCTACAGAGTTGGAGGTGAGAGTGCAGGATTGGATTTGAAGGAGAGTGAGGCATGGTGAAGATCTGCAGACAGCCTATCGACTCAGTAGCTCCTTGAACAATCTGACAAACTTCCCCTTTACTAATTTATCCACCAAAATGATTTTGTTCATTCCCATCCTGCTGAAAACTACTCGTAGTAACTTGAAGTTCTGGATATATATGTAGGTGGCATAGTTTAGCTTGGAGTTTCATTTTCTTCAAGGCAATGGAGTCTTAGAATGATAGCATGGTCATAAACTGATAGGAGGCCACCCCCAGCACAATGATGTTGTGTCAGATTCAGCTGAAGAGTCTCATCGATTCAGTGCACCATGCAAAGGTTTAATTAGGTTATGACTGGTGTCTGATAAAGAGTTTATAGTTACTGCCATCTTTGGTACTAGGTATATGTCATCTGATGGCTACGCCTGCCTCTGATTTGGTATTCCTCTTGTCTAGTTTTAAGATTGGGCTATTTGGGGCCTTGTTTGTTTGCTGGTCTGCTTTTGCTGTTGCATCAAATGAGTTACTTTCACATTTTTGACATTTACCCTTATTGGGTATATAGTTAACAAATGTTTTCTCCCATTCTGTAGGTTGCCTTCCATTCTGTTGACTGTCCCCTCTTCTGTGCAAAAATTCTTTTTTATAGTGTCACTAGTTTAGTTCAGCTTCCATTGTCTCTGTGTTGGGTGTCTAATCTGAAAAAATATTGCTAAGGAACTTTTAATCTGTTTTCTATTTTTTAGCTTTATATTAACTCTTCATGCCATTTTGAGTTGACTTTTGTGTATGATGTACAGTAAAGATCTAATTTCTTCACATATGAAGATCTTGTTATCCCCAAATCACTGGGATAGTTATTGTCAACCTGACATAAGTTAGACTTATCTGAGAAAAGGAACTCTATTTGAGAAAATGTTTCTCTAAGATTGGCCTGTGGACAAGCCTGTGGACTCACTGAGGATAGTACCGCCCCTGGGCTGGTGGTCCAACTATGAAACAGAAGTCTGAGCAACCCAGTAAGCAGCACTCTTGCGCAGCTTCTGCTTCAGTTTCATACTCCTCTGACTTATTTCAATGATGGACTGTGATGTGGACCCATAAGGTAAAATAAAACATTTTATTTCTAGTTTGTTTTTGGTCATGGTGTTTTATCACAAACAATAGAAACTCTAACTGAGACAATGACTTATCACAGAAATTATCAATTCTTCCTCTGTATTCTTGGTGTATTTTTTGAGATTTGGTTGATTATATACACTTAGGTTTATGCCTGGCATTCTATTCTGTTCAATTGACCTATGAACCACGTTTTATGCCAGTACCACACTGACATAATTATCAGTGATTTCTATATAATTTAAAATCAGAAAATGTGATTCATGCAGCTTAGTTCTAGGTCAAGATTACTTCAACTGTGTGGAACTAGATATTTGACAAAGGATTAATACCAAAATGGTGGACACTATTGAACTATTCAGCAAGTGCTATTGGAGCAACTTGACATAAAGCCAGAAACTTGAAACAGATCTTATGCCGTTTACAACATTTAACTCAAAATGGATTTCAGGATGGAACTAACACAGAGAAATAGTCCCAGGTCTGCAAGCTAGGCTGAGTGAAGGCCTGGCTGAAGGAAGCCAGGGGCAGTGAGGAGAGCATCATTCCTTTTTATTGAGAAAGAGTTTCACTATGCACCTCTGTCTCACTAAGCGTGCATAAAATAGGTACCAAAGTGTGAACATTCTTGCTACAAAGAATGACACTGCTTTGAAAGGCACACATTATCTATTATGAACAAGAAATGGTTTTGTCAAATGATTTAGAAGTTAGTGATTTTACTCTATTAATTTTAAATTCAGATGAGCACTATGAGAATTTTGCAAGTCTCTCTTCCCCTATAATTTTTTTCCACACAAGAATCTGCGCATAACACCCACTCTTCCCGAAGTAACAGCAATTCCAAGAGCTGTTCTCCAGATCCCATCAAAACACAAGTCAAATCTGGCTGCTTCAGGAACAGTTAAAGCAGAGGCAGCTGGAAATGGGTTCCTGAAAGCATCTGAAAGGCTGCTCTTGTGTGAGAGACTGTCCTTGGGGGATGCAAGCACACACACACATATGTGCGCATGTGTATGTACACACACGCACTCACATACACACACACATACAAGCACCTACCTATTCACCCCCAGAACAGGTACTCACAACACACATGACTTGCAGGCAGCTTGACAGGTCCGAAAGTTCAGCTTTCAACAGGCTTAGCAGGTCTCTCCGCCCCTCACAGCTGTTCACCGCTTCTAGAATGTTGGAAAGGGGCCCTGGGAATCTTGAAAGTTTCATCTCTCCTAGATGTATGAACTTCATTTACCCCCAGACCCTCAAGGTTCAGTGTGAGATCCTCTCCCAAGGGAATGAGGCAGTGACAGAACAGGACAGAACAGAACATCCTTGCCAACCTCTGTAGGTAAACACCTGCACATATATGTGCAGACGCATCATACTCCCCCCCCACACACACACATGAGTGAGAGACAGAGAGAGCTCAAAGGGAGAAAAAAGCAATGGTTTGTAGACACTATTGTGTACTTAACTGCCGCTTGGAAATTTGGCCCCAGATTACTTTTTCAGATTTTACCCTTCATACTCACCAGAGGAAACTGCATCCTTCCCTACTCCAGAGAATGATTTAAAATAGATTAAGCCAGTGACGTTACATTTTCCTTGCATATAACATAATCTGGGGGAATATGATCTGCAGGAATGTCTGGGACTACAGGTAAATTTTCGGGTTTACCACTTTAAAAAGAAATGTCCCACTGACAGGTAATTGAGTCTCAGAATAAAAGACCAAACTGCTTTTGACTGTAACCACTGCCTTTTAATTCACTTCTGTGTCTTTAGAACTTGTTGCCTACATATGCAGTGTGTGCACCTGCTAAAGTCATTCGGAGAGCATGACGGGAGTTGCTTACATGCCAAAACCAGTGCCTTATTTAGCTTTCTAGTGCAGTGACAAAGACCATGACTAAATGAAACCTGGGAAGAAAGTGTGTCTTTCATCTTCCACTTCCAGGTTACAGTCCAACACTGAAGAAAGTCAGGAATGGAACCTGGAGGTGGGAACTGAAGCTGGGTCCATGGAGAAATACTTCTTGACTTTCTTTCTTATATAGCCCAGGGCCAACCTGTGTAGGGATGGCTCCACCCATAGTGGGCTGGGCCCTCTCACATCAGTTAATAATCAAGAAAATGCCCTCCCAGACTTACCTACAGGGCAAGCTGATGTAGACAGTTTCTGTATTGAGATTCCCTCTTCCCAGATATGTCTAGGTTTGTGTCAAGTTGAAAAAAAAAAACCCAGCAAAGACAGTTAAACATATTAATGAAAGAAATTTTAATGAATTTCATTCAGTTGCTAGAATTCAGTGAACAACTGACCTAATATTTATTATATAAAAAGTCCCCATACTATTCAGTCTGGGTTTTTGCTTTCTACGTACAGATGATATAACCTCACTCCAAACCAAATCATTTTTAAATCAACCTCTCAGAAATATGCCTTACTATTTGATTGAGAAAGAAGTTTAAGATTTGAAGAAGCATGGTCCATTTTTGAATAAAAAATCCACATTTCAATCCAATGATTTCACTAGTGCACATAAAGAGAAACACACACCCAACAAAATAACTTAGATGGATAAGGGGTTGAGTTTTTACTTGGGTATATACCATGTCTGGGAAACATTAACTTGGATTTTAGGAATGGGACAGTCCTACTTTCTTGACTCCAGCATTTTAAAAAAACAAAGTGGAGCGGAGCGCCTAGTACCTGGTGTGCTTTTTCCACACTGCTTTGTCTTTGTTGAGGCTGTCCCTTCTGCCTGCAATACTAATCCCATCTTTCTTCTTGTGGCTCAATTCTTATTCGTCTGGTAAAACTCACTTTGGCTTATCCTCCAAGAAGCCTTCAGATTTCTCTAACTAGCCCCAGGTTGCTTGCTTTTTGTTCCCACAACACTGTGCTTTTCTTATCCATAACAGTTAAACACTCACAGTAAATTTATTTCTTTTTGAGAAAGAAAAAAAATGTGTCCAGGGTTTCTTTATTTTCATCACTTAGCATACCATCTGACATACAGGATTCCATGTATTGAAGTAAATATACTCAATTTAAGTTCAGAATTTAACCAATTCTTCACTGAAGAATCCATTCAGAGTGGATGTGGTTGTCCACTTGTGTGATCCCAACACTCCAGGGGCTGACAGAGAAGAATGTAAATTTCAAGGCTAGCCTGGGGTTGTTAAGAAGGCCCTGCCTCAGAAACCAACAAACAATGAGACCCTTACAAATGATTCATGTAACTGTCACTGCGAAATGTTTGCTGGCTCTGCTGGAACCAAGATGAACAGAATTTCTCCTTTCACGGCCGCCACCACCACCTTTGTTTCTCGCCCCCTCCCCCCTCCATGCCTTCCTTCTCCTTTGCTTAGCTCTGCTTCTTCCTCAGGCTGCAGACTAGGGAGGCAGGGCTGGAGAGGAAGTCAAGGATGTCATAGCAAGGGAGGAGGGTCTACAGGACAGCTAGTTTTACAGAGGAAAACTCAAATCAAGCACCAAAGCACACAGCAAGAGAGAGGGAGAACAGAAAGGCATTCCTCCGTGGCGCTGAGCTCTCAGAACAGTGAAGCTTTGCTTGGCAGTACCTCAGATGCTGGAGATTCCAGGTAACTATCCTATCAACCTCCTTGTCTTTCCTTTCCAGTCCATTGCTTCTGAATTCCGGAGCTTCTTTCTGCATTTGCGCTGGGGTTAGGCATGTCCGTTGTTTCTCTGTTGAGAGAGGATCTACTGTTAAACCTGTGTCTGGAAAGCAGCTTAGAGCTCCAAAAGCAGCCAAAGCTCTTCCTGAGGGGAAATTCAGAATATTCAGATTGTTTTTCAGCATCTGGTTAATTTTTAAAAGCATTTTGATTGGTTTCAATGCATCTGAATGCTAACATTTTCTTTTATGAGCGGATAAAAAGTCACAGAGACAAGCTAGTTGGAAGCAAAGGGGAATATTGCTGAGGCAAAGAACTGTTTCTTAATTCTTGAAGTTGTTTTCTCCCTTTGCTTACACTTTCAGTTTAACTGTTAACTACTTTGTTTCTTGGATCTCTGAACTGGTGCAGCATGAAAGGTCGGAATTGCTTTTCTAATTTAAATGCGTGGGTTTGTTCTTACAGAGGAGTGAATATTTAAAACACATTGGTATAAAAGAGGAGAGGGACAGAAGCCAGTGTAGATGGAAAAGAAAGTAAAGGACTCCAGAAGAAAATGGAAGGAGGGAGGAAATAGGAATTAGCACATAGGGATTTCAAACTTAATGAAATTGGAAGATGGTTGTTTATAGTGTCTGGTTTTCTCAGAAACGTCTTCCTGCACATTTTCAGGCAGTCACGTATCATATTGACAAACATACACTGTGGTGTACTTTGCAGTAGCTGACTTTTGTCTTTGGAAAACATGGATCTTGGTTACAAGTAGAATTATTCAGAGTCAGAAGGGGAGAGAGACATTGGTTCGTTTCCTCGCTGGCTTTGGAACACTAGAATACACAGCTCAGTTCTTCCAGGCTTGGAAGACAGCTGCTTTTATCTGTCTTCTCTTCAATCTGGTTTAAGCCATTTTTGTTATGTCACCTCATTTACTTCCTCCTTACAGGGACCCTTATTTATTTTATTTACCGAGGGCACTACCAACAAACCCTTATCAACGTCAGGTTTATTCATGAAAGAGAATAAATGAGGCATTTCAGGGTTTCTTAAAAGGCTGCCCTCTGCCCCCCAGACTCTCTACAAAAAGAAAAAAAAGCATTTCAGAAACTGACTGGTGGTTCAATTAAAAGAATTCTGTGTTCGTTGCTTGTTCATTTTCCCATGAACAGCAGCAACTCAATGGGGACCACTAGGATGGAGAAAGGGAGAAAGAAGTTATACATTGCAACAAACAGATAAACATCTTCCTGTTTGCGGAGTATGTGCTTCCTGACTTCATGTTGTAATGCACAAGGGGCTGTTGGGAGATAGATTTGTTCATTATTAAAGAAATCACTTCCGTTTTATTTCTAAAAGCTAAAAAAATCAAGCCAAACAAACAAAACAACCAAACCAAACCAAACCAAACACATTGAGACCTAACTCTGATAAATAATGTCACAAGTAGAAATTTCAGAGTAAAATTTCTATTTATGTTTAAAAATATGTTTGAGAAAGGCAGCAATTGAAGTTCCCCTGCAGTTGTGTCCTGATTTTTATTCTGATTTCTTCTCTCAGAATAAATGCTCTGTCCTTTTGAAATTAGCTAACACTGCTTTGTTAAGGTGAGTGGCAAACCAGACTACCCAGCTTGACTCCCTAGCACAGTAGTTCTTGTTCTCAACTTTCCTAATGCTGCAACCCTTTAGTACAGTTCCTCATGTTGTGGTGACCCATGACCTCAAAATTATTTTCTTGCTTCTTTGTAACTGTAACTTTGTCACTGTTCTGAACAGTAATTTATCTGACATACAGAATATTTGATATGTCTTTGAAAGGGTCATTCAAAACCTCAAAGGGGTCGCAACCCACAGATTGAGAACCACTGCCTTGGATTGACTCTATCTCTGGTTCATAAGATTTTGGATCATTGGCTAATAACTGAAGTTTTCAGGGCTGAAGTCTGGGTTCTGGCAGCCTTTGCCCCCAATATTTTTGCCTTCATTTTATTTTTCCACAGCTTTAAGATTTGTTTTCTTTAATTTTATGTGCATTCTTTTTTTGCAATGGGTGTTGGATTCCTTGGAACTGGAGTTACAGACAGTTGTGAGCTGCCATGTGGGTGCTGAGAATTGAACCCAGGTCCTCAGGAAGAGCAGCCAGTGCTCTTAACCTCTGAGTCATCTCTCCAGCCCCAGATTTGTTTTTTGCATGTAATTTAGTTTATATTATTAACCTGTGCTCATTGTAAAAATGTTAAATTATGTGCTGGGCATTGTTTTTAATGGATAAAGTAATTATTTTTATTATTCACAAACTGTTCAATAACAGACTCAAAAAGGTTGCCCAACATACAACTAAAAAGTAGTTATGCTGGTATCTAAACTCAAGCAGAGTACCACAGAGCTTCTTATTAAGTACCACACACATGCTACTGACTCCTTTTGATTATTTCTGCTAATACTTATACATACAAAAAACATGTGTATTTCACCATTGGCCTGGCACATAAGTCCTATATAGTGTTCGATATTCTTGTCATCAAAGAGGAGATGCAGCTAGCTTATAGTTTTGAGTTTTCTGGTAAGAGGTTTGGATTTGATACATAGGTAAATTGCAATCGTTTAATAGCAGTAAGAAAAGAAGATGACATAGCAACTGATCTGGTTGCAGAATTTAGAAAATTTTGTGTTGGGCAGTAGGAAAGATGGATGTGAATGTCTAATAGCCAGAGAAAGACAAAGCAATTGGGAAGATCTTACTTTAGTGTGCAATACGAAATAAGTGTCAGTAGTAATAATGTATGTCCAAGAGAAGTCACAAATAGTTTCTAGGTTAGTGATAAATATGGGTAAGAAAGAGATGAATCAGTACGATGACTCAGCATTTAGAATTGCAATGTAGATGTTGTAAAATTGTGGTCTTAACAGGAGGAAAAGTCAAAGAATGTGAGCTATTTGTGCTGGAAACACGAAGACAAATAATAATGATCTCTATTTTTAAAAACCCCTTTCACTACACAAAAGTGGTTTGGAACCTACTAGAATCGAGGTGCTGCCAAAACCGTCAGCAAGGAGCTGCCAAAGTGGAGCTGAAGATTAGAAGGCAGGAAAAGGCCAAGACTTGGAAATTATAGACAACGTGTATAGGGATGTATACTAGAATAGGCAGTTAAAGATAGTTTATGCTTCAGCCACTGGGAGTGATAGATGAGCATATCGGGGTGTTATGACATAATTAGAAACAAGAGAACAATATACATTATATATGTATGTATATATACATATATATATATGTTGGTATATATCAACAAAATGTATCTGAATAATATAGTGCTGAGAGTGAAAAAAATTAATGAGGAAAATATATAATATATAGTATAATACCATATATTTAAAACCATAAAATTCATTTTTTTCAGAATACATACACATAAGAAGATGTGCACTAAATGTGCCAACATGGTTGTCTGTGTTGGGGTCAGGCACACAAATGTGAATGAGCTGAGAAGATAAAGTAGAGAAACACAACATCAAAGAAAGGGGGTCTTGCATGAACCATGGTACCTGCCATGGCATGAAAAATATTGTGTGACACATGGGCATTTAGCAACAAATTTGGCACATAGAAAGGGTTGGGTTTTCCTCAGTGGTAGAATCCTTGCCTAATATGACAGAGGCTTTCAAAAATGGGGGGAAACTGCAAAGCCAAGCCATGAAGTCTTTCTGTGCTACCATTCTCAAGTTAACATGGTTAACAAGTAAATGATTATGTTTTTGCATGAATTTATTCTTTCTCCTTTCCAAGCAATTAATAAATGTGGGCTATGTGTGTTTGTGTGTGTGTGTGTGTGTGTGTGTACATGTGTATCAAGGTCTACACATGGAGGTCAGAGGAGAAGATTCAGGAGTCAGTTCCGTCCTTGTACATTGTTGAGATGGAATCTCTCTTGTTTTGTGCTACACACTCCATTAGCTGCCACATGAACTTCTTGGAAGTTCTCCCTACATCACCTCTTATAGGCATCTCATCTTACAAGTACAGGGCACTGGATCCATGTTTTGACATGGGATTGGGATCAAACAGCTCATCAGGCTTACATGGCTAGTTGTGCAATCTCCCCAGCCTTGGGTTTCATGATACACAGACTATATGTATGCAGAAAATGAATGATTATGAATGGACTCCCCATACTATACATTTTCATTCAAAAGTAATGTTTTGTTTATTTTCAGGTCAACATGGCCATGCCAGAAAAGTCAAGTGGTGTCAACCCATCTGAGGATTGCAGCAATTTCCCTGAGATTATTGAACTCAATGTAGGCGGCCAGGTGTACATAACTCGCTACCCCACTCTCATCAGTATTCCTGGTTCCCGGCTCTGGGAAATGTTCAGTGTAAAGAACCCTTGCTCACTGATCCAGGACAACAAAGGGAGATTCTTCATAGATAGAGATGGCTTTCTCTTTCGTTATGTCCTAGACTACATGAGAGACCTGCAAGTAGTGCTTCCTGACCACTTCCCAGAGTGTGGCCGGCTCCACAGAGAAGCAGAATACTTTAAGTTGCCAGAACTTGCCAAGATGTTGGCTCTTAAAATGAACCTCAACTCAGTTGTCAATGACCCGTGTCAAATTGATGTAGAAGAGCTTTCCCCCAGCATTGACGCCACTTTTAATTTCTCTTCAGCTAATAGCATCCACGTTAGAGGCCCTGATAATTCCATAGTCCTCAGAGCTGCCACTGGTTCTGAGCTCAAAAAGGCTGGATTCATCACTATTGGCTATAGAGGCTCCTATACTCTGGGCAGGGACATCCAAACAGATGCCAAATTCCGCCGTGTGGCCAGAATCATGGTGTGTGGTAAGATTTCATTAGCCAAAGAAGTGTTCGGAGACACTCTGAATGAGAGCAGAGATCCAGACCGCCCTCCTGAGCGGTATACTTCTCGGTACTACCTCAAATTCACTTTTCTGGAACAAGCCTTCGACAAATTAGCTGATGCTGGCTTCCACATGGTAGCATGCAACTCCACCGGCACCTGCACTGCCACACACGACCAAACAGATGACAGGATCTGGACCTCTTACACTGAATATGTTTTCTATCGTGAGTGACCTTCAAAATCATCCAGGAAATAAACCCCCCAGTTTCCCTCCTCTGTTCCTGTACCAACTGCATCCTTTAGAAATAGACACACTAATCACTCTAGGCTCTTGAGTGTTCTGTATAACCTTGGACAATGCCACTTCTCTCATCATAACCACTTGGACCTTTTGTTTTTATGAGTCATTCCAGTCTATCTGCATACCGACCTTCTCTGGACTGTGGAGTGGATGCCGTTTAATGAAAGCTGTGCATCAGTATAGAGAGTAGAGGTATATTTTTGGAGCAAATGCAGTTAAATATAACCATGGAATTAAAACTGCTGAGAAATATTAAGCCATGGCTTCCAAGCTGTTTCTTAGTAACGCACATTGAACTTGACTATGTACATTGCTGTATGTATTCACCTAGATGAAACTCTGCATCGCTGAGCAACAGATTACAGTAAGAAGTGTGTACGTGCTTTGCAGACATCTTACCCTGCTGAGGAGAAGAACTTGACAGCAGTCCTCCAGGAGGTTCATAGAAAGGCCGAGCAATTCCAGAATGACTGAGGACTTTTGATAGATGCTAAACAAACAATTGTACGACTATTACTCCTAAGAATAAAAGGCTTAGCACTTAGTTTGATTTCACATGAAGAAGATAGTAAGGAGGTGTGTCATAGCTATTACCTCTGTCATAAGCAGCAGTGCCATTAAAAAGCTGTCTTTAAATATCTTTCATTAGAACTAAATGCAAGCAGGGAAGCAAATGATGGGCAAAAGGTTGCTTTGTGTAAGTATATGCATGCATTCATTAGTTGACTTTCACTAGTCCAGCAATTGGCTATGCCTGTCAATTGTTAGCTTGTTTAGGTTTTTTCCACAGGGTGTGAGTGTGTGTTTTGTTTTCCTGGAGGTGGGGATGGGAGAAGGGGAGAACAAAGGGAAAACAAGAAAAGAACTAAAAAAAGCATAAAAACAAAACCCTGAGATTCATCTTCTGTCCCCTTGGTGATGACTTTTTAAGCAAACAGGTTGAAAGCGAGTGTTCCTTCTCATATGAAAACATCAGGGATCTAAGATAAGTGACTTAATGAAAGGATTATGAACCAAGTTAAGAAAAAGAGTTTTCTTGTGCTCATTTCAGAGGATCTCCATCGCCTTTTGAAAAGTTTTCCAGCAACTACAGTCTGATGGCCTTGCGTGTCCACTACTCTGCACATGCTATTCTGCACACACACAGTCTCCTCCACAAACATTTAGTGTTGTCAAGGTCTTTTAACTCTTTCTAGTTAGGTCTTTTTGAGTTGCAAAGAACTAAAAACCACATAAAGTGGCTTGACGAAGATTTAAAAGGAGGTTTAAACCTGGGAGATAACTCAGCTGTTAAGAGCACTGGCTGCTCTTCCACAGGACCCAGATTCTATTCCCAGCACCCACATGGCAGCTCACAACTGTCTGTAAGTCCAGTCCAGGGATCTGACATCCACACAGAGACATGCATACAGACAAAACACCAATGCACATAAAATACAAATAAATAAATCTTTTAAAAGATTTTAAAATGTGCATATATCAGTGATGTGGCCTGGTGAGCATTTTAAGCTCACATTTATTTTTTCTGTTGAGTCTAAAGGAAGGAGATGTAGTCAAATAAGTTCTCAGAGGGTCTGGAGAGCTGTCAATAACAGATATTCTCTCTTGTCTCTCAAGTGCCACACGATTTTCCTCTGATCATCTCCTGAGCACATCAATTTCACATTTCTCCATGCAGTTCGCTTTCTTTTTCACAGTTTAGAGCTGGCCTAAACAGCACATCACTGAACATGAATATGCAGGATCTTCTCCATTCTTAACTTCTTCTGTGGTTTATTCTTTTTTGTTGTGGTTTTTTGTTTGGTTTTTTTGAAACAGGGTTTCTCTGTAGCTTTGGAACCTGTCCTGGAACCAGCTCTTGTAGACCAAGCTGGTCTCAAAGTCACAGAGATCCACCTGTCTCTACCTCCTGAGTGCTGGGATTAAAAGCATGCACCACCACCCATCTGTATTTCTTTATACACATATGCATGTAAATAAATATAGATGTAACAATCATAATTAAAAGATGAAAACATTATGAATTTGAAAGGGTGCTGGGAGGACGCAGCAAGAGTTGGGGGAGGGATGGGTAGAAACGATGTAAATACAGTACTCATGTATGAAATATCAAAACAAATTTTAAAACTCTGAATAATAAAAATTATATAACCCCAGTCTATTTCAAAGTCATTACTGAGCGTAATGTAATAGTGAGGGTGTGGAGAGGGGGTGAGTAATGTCCAATAAGAAACCTGCCAGAGCAATCTAAAAGCACATAGAGAACAGATTGGTTTTAGAGCAAGAGGAAGGATAAGGCATGTTTGTGTACAGATTGTAGCTCTGTCATTTCCAGTGCTGCATGTGCGGAGTTTCCAGCTCCCTCAATTATAGATCTTACCTATGAACTGAATCAGAAGCCTGGCCTTAGCACCAAGTCGTTCTTTTTCCTAGTCATTGTGGAAGTGTTCCCCCTCCCTTCCCAAGTAAAGAGGTACATGGTAATAAAGAGTTTATCAAGGCTTCTTTCACCCAGAACGGAGTGTTCTAAAGCCAATGCAAGTTGCCTAGGAAAAGTTTTGACTAGCACAGGACCTCTGGATTTGAGGACCTAGGAATGTGGATTTGAGCATCAACTGAGGTTGCATACAGCTGTAGCATAGTTTCCTCAGAGTGCCCTGGTTGCTATGAGGACAGTCCTGTCTATTCCCAAAAGACTGACTGCCCTACTGTCAGCTTCCCCACCAATAGGCAACCAGAGACAATGGAAGGGTCTGACTGTTGTCAATCAGAAGATCAAACCCCACCCACCAGTTTTTTGAAAGAAATTCAACCATTAAAAGATGCAATAGTTGGGCATGGTGTCATGTCTTTAATCCCCGCACTCAGAAGACAGAGGCAAGTGCTTCTCTGTGAGCTAGCCGGGTCTGTACAGTGAGTTCCAGAAAACCCAGAGTTACATAGTGAGATGCTGTCTCCAACAAACAAACAAAAAACCAGACCAAGATGCTTACAATAAAGACCCAATACAAAATTAAATTCTTCACAGTACCTGACAGTGTTTATCTAGCTACCAATCAGGTGTCTTTATAGAGGGTTTTAATTCCTCTGATATGTCTCATTTTCACTTTAAACATATTTTTCTTTCTCTTTCCTTCTCTCTTCCTTCCTTTCTTCTTTTGACAGGTCCTCCCTATGTAATCCTGGCTGGCCAGGAACTTACTACTTACAGCAGGCAGTCCTCAAACTCACAGAGATCTGCTTGCCTCTGCTTCCCAAGTTCTGGTATTAAAGGTGTGCACCACCACGTCTACCTAGATTAATATTTTAATTGGTATACAAAGAATAAGGTTCACTATAGTATTTTCAAATATAATTTGTTTTTATTGATCCTCCTCCCCTTACCCCACTCTTCCTTGTACCTTTTTTGCCTTCAGTAACTTCTGTTTTACTTCCATGTCATATGTGTTCTATTGCTCCACCCATTTCCTCCTAAAATATGAACATCTGCAAAAGAAGAAAGAGTGTTCAAAGGCTAAATAGCCCTTAAAGTGACAAATGTCTTAGCTTTAAAGCTAAGAGAAAGTGAACTGAAGTGGAAAAGGCTGAAACTTTTCCACATGCTTGCCCATTCCCATAGTACAAAGATCCAATATCGCTAATGTTAGCAAATGAAACTATCTTACACGTCTCTCTTTCTCCCCCTCTTTCCCTTTCTTCTTTCCTTCTTTTTACTTTTCTTTCTTTCTTTTTTTGTGTGTGTACCCAGTTCTGGCCTTCAAATTTGTTGTGGAGTATTCACCAGAGAGGACAGCTCAGACATGGGTTTAAGTCAACAGAAAGTCTTTATTAGCCAGCTGGTGACTACACAGGGTGTTCAGGATCCCAATGTAGCCCTGAGCTTTTCTCAGGGTGAGCTTTTAAGCACAAAACCCATGCTCTGGACTAACAAGTTTCAGTTAGCCAGAGCAGTTAGCCAGAAGCAGAACTACAGAAGCCGAAAAGCAAGGTTAGTACATTTAGAGACTTTCCAAGAACCATAGGTTTTGATAGATTAGGTTTTTGTTTCATTTTTGGCAGGTGGTGCTGTCTATGTGCTGAGTTTTACTGAGTTGCCTGAATGGTACTTCCATCATGGTGTCAGTTGTGATAAGATCTGAGGATCTACTAAAGTCTGGGGCCCTGTTACATTCCCCACTGGTCTTAGTGAATGAGTCAAATCATCGGCTCATCCTGTTCTAAAGAGGTGGAGTTGGTTCTAAACTTTACTGAACTCATACATAATTGAATATATGGTTTAAAATGAAGTATCTTTCCATTAATCCAATCTTAACGAGAATTAAAGGGCTAGTCAGTTTTGATAACAGAGCAGTTAGCTGGGAAGGGGAGGGGCACGGCAAGAGAACAGAGACTATACCAATTATTAGTTTTGTGTTTTTGTCCCCCTTTTTAAAACCATGGTAACAAATTCTAATTACTTCTAATTAGTTAGCATAGAAACAACAGGTTTTTGTAAAGCCATGTATGTAATGGTCTGGCCTGTCCCTTTAAGAGACAAGCACACACCTCCCCCACAGTCCACCACTGAGGCATGCAGATCTTCCTTCCTGCCTGCAGTCAGAGTCCCTCCCCTTTCTGTCTCTCTCCCAAAGAGGTAGCTACTGCTGTGGCTCCTCTCCTCTCCCCACCCCACCCTCCTTTCTTTGTTTCTTTCCTCTTCCCCCTTCTCCCTCCCTCTCCCCTTCCCTTCCATAACCCACTAAATAAATATCTTACTTTACTCTGCATAGCGTGCCTATCCGTCTCGGTCTCTCACCTGCCATGTGGCTCCATGCCTAAGACCCACTGACCCTCGTGACCTACGGACCACTTGGGGGCTCCCTGCCTGGGACTGGCTGCCTTCGTGGCCCACTGTGGTCTCAGGACCCACTGCCTACTGCCTGCTGCCACTTGGGAACCTGTGGTGTAGTCTCATGGCCTGCTGCCCACTGGAGCCACTCAGGGAACAGCAACGTTTTACTTTTACTATTAAAATGTACACTTTTTATTTCATGAGAAGTAAGTCTAAGGCTCTCCAGTTTTGTATGATTATAATGTAACCGTTGTCTTAATACCTCCAGGTCCTGATCAACCTGTCTACTTAGTTTGGAAAGCATGAGATGAGGCACATTTAGTCAAACCATTGGCACACACGCACCAAGTAGTCTCAGGGGCTCGGTAATATTGCTGTTATCCAGTTGAACTAAGCCATAAGTCAGAATAACAGGCATCAGAATAAGGGGAAATATCTAGGTTAAAAGTTTTGGAGATTAGACAAGTCTCATCCTCTTGTAAGTTCTGTAACACTAATTTGCCTGCCCTCAGTCTCAGTGAGTTTTGTTAGCCAATGGGCTGACAGTCTGGTTAGTTCCTATCCTATGTAGTACAGGGGTCAGGTGTCTAAGCATAACCACAAACCTGGCTGATTTCTGGCTGTGAGTGATAAACTCTGTCTCCAGGGTGCCTTCCTGTGGCATGGAGTCTGATTCCCCAGGTTTTTCCTGTTTCCCAAAGGCCAGAATCTTTAAAAAGAGTTTTTCAGGAAGCCTCAGTTTTACAAGCTCAATTTTTGTAAAGGAAACTCCCTTGTTTCTGGAAACTAAGGGGCCCAGCTGCAGGGCATGCATAGAACTGTAAACCCTGTATTCCTGTCTCAGATGACAAATTCCCATATCTTTCCTTTTCTCCATAAAACCCAACACTTAAAGTGGGCATCCATGAGCAAAGGTCAAGATGTAATATGGGTTGCTGGTTTGTAGTCTAATGCCTTCCCTGTATCTGTTTCCCTTAGTTTAAAGTCCAGGCCTAAGGACTGGGGGATTGGACCATTACCCTGTATTCATACCCATAGTGAAAAACACAAGACTCAGGAGGAGATCGAGGGGCAGGGAGTGGGAGGGCCTAGGGCCCAATGAAATCTTAATTTCAATGGGTCCATAGTCCAGAGACAGTCCATTTGGTAGTAGGAGCTGTGGCTTCTGCTTTCTTGACCTGGGTGTGGTGGATCCATGGTGCGATGCTAGCTCCCTTCACTGCCATGGAGTAGAGAGAATCACCTTGTAGAGTCCTTTCCAGGATAGTTTCCCTTCTCCTTTGGCTACTTGCTTGACCCAGATGATATCACTGGACTCCAACAAGGGGAAACTAGTAGTGGACTCTGAGATCAATTGGCTCTCTCAGATAGTTCAGTGGAGAACTGGAGGGCCTGTAGTGACTTGAGAAAGGAATGGTTAAGGAAGTTCTACCAACTGCTGCTCTTTGAGCCTGGGAAGCAGTGGGGAAGTCTTCCAAAGATAGTCTCATAGTGGGTAAATCCCTCCCTTTATGGGGTGCAGCAGGCTAAGCAAAGCAAGGGAAGGAGGCCTATCCATCCTTTGCTGGACTAAAAGGAGAGTTTTGTTAGGGTTTCCTTTAATGCCCTGTTTGTTCTTTTTACCTGTCCAGAACTCTGCAGTCTGTATATACAATTAAGGTTTTAATCTATGTCCAAAGCTTTAGCTATTAATTGGGAGGTTTTGGCTATGAAAGCTACACCATTATCAGACCCCATTGCTAGGGGGAGGCCAAATCAAGGGCCGGTTCCTGGAGGAGCTTATTAGCTACTATTTGGGCAGTTTCAGTTCAGATGGGGAACTCTTCTATCCACCTGGAAAAAGTTTCTATAAAAACTAACAAGTATATTTTTCCCAGAGTTCTCTGGGGGTGTTGGACGCTTCCTGGGTAGGGGCTCTTTGTTTTAGATTCGTTTGAGCAAAAACCTGACATCTGGCGGAGATGTCCCACACTAGGCTGTCCATAATAACATACTAACACACCTTGGTCCAAGCAACTCAGAAAGTTTTGTGCGCCCCAGATGAGTAGCCTGGTGAAGGTCAGTTACGAGAGTCCTGCCAGTTGTTTCCGGAGAATGATCTTTCTCTCTGGTGTCTTCCATTCACCTGTGGGTTTGGGCTGTCCATTTCTTCTTTACCATAGAGTTTCAGGCAGCACTGCATCAGGGGTATGTCATGAGAATAGCAATAGACCCCTCTACTCATAGGGCCATTTGTCGACAGCTAGGTCAGCAGTCTAGCAGTGGAGGACAGCAATTTGTAGAGAAACCCAAATAGCCTCTAAGAGGTCAGTATTTTTTAATGTCCTTTTCCCCAGTGGCAAGAAGTCTTCTTTCTCTATAGATTATATGGTGGGCATGCCTGGTAATAAAAGCACTGCCTGGCAACCTATGCATGTGGTGGTGGACTTTCCTTTTCCCCATCTGAGAGCCTGGGTCAGATCAGTCATTTCTGGTCTCTGGGCTGAGGTACCTACCTGACTTGGGCCCAAATCCCTTTGGTTAAAGTAACTACTGCAGCCCCCAGGTTCCTGGTTTTAGCTTTTAGCTCCTGATAGTCATGAGCTCCTGTGTCATCAGGTAGGAGAGGTAGTGGGCTTAATAGCAACAAGCTTCTCAATGTGCACTCAGGCGGGGGCCAGAAGTAGAACCTGCTACTGGGTCATATCCAACGTTCTGGTTCTCAGAGGAGGAGGGCTTAAACCATACCTTGGGATCCTGTGAATCCAAAATCTTGACCCAGAGTTAATTTGTCTTTCGTTAAAATAGCTTAGCCTCCACTGCTTTTAAAAAGAGGGAACCATCCTGTGGCTTCAATCATTTGGACAGGTGTTTCATGGACTCAAAGTTTGGGTTAAAACTCCTTTTGGCTTTTGTTTAGTCTCAGTCCATATTAGGGGCTTAGTGCATCTCCCTTTCTGTTGGTGTGTAGAGGCCTTGCTATTTCCTTGAGCTCTGCTGTCCAGAGGCAGCAATATCCAGCTGCACCTAGGAATGCTTGACCCTGTTTCTGAGTCTTTGGAGTTGGGATCTGAAGGATGGCAGCAATCCTATTCTGAGACAGGCTCCATTTGCCTCCCTGCAGCTGGCAGCCAAGATAAGTAGCTTTCCACAAAGCTGAGCTTTTTAATCTGACATTCTGTAGTTCAAGGTCTGTAAGTCTTGCAGCACTCTCTCAGTGTCCCTTTTACAATCTGTTTTCCCAGGAAACCTCTGATTGAAGGGCAGGAGGTCAGCATTTAGTTTCTCATCAAACAGGGTTGGAAAATTTTTTTAAATCCTTGGGACAACCTGGTCCAGGCATGTTGCCAATACAAACTCCCTCTGGGCCTGTCCATTTAAAAGCACAGATGGGTTAACTCACCTCTGCCATTGGGAGGCTGTACAATGCATATTTCAGGTCCAAGACAGTGTACACTGTGTCTGGAAGTTTCTCTGGGAGAATCAGAATCATGAGAATGAGAAGTCCCAGGTGTCTTCAGAGGCAAGAGAGCTGTAGTCCAGGGTGACTGACAGGGCACCAGGATGTCTGTCTCTTCAAGCCAGGAAGTATGGACAGCAATTTCCCCTTTTGTTTTCAGGGTCATTGGGTATTTTTTGATCTGGAAAGGGATATTTGAACTAATAGGAACTTGGTGTTTGGCCAGTTTGGGGTGGGGGAAGTTCATTTCTGCCCATACCCCCAGGAATCTTTGTTGTCAGTCTGAGAGATAACCCAACCATATCTTTTGAGTGGAGGCAGTACTTTCTGCTAGAAGATATTCCTCTGATAAAGGGTAGGACACCAAAATTTTGCTGGCTGGCTGTAAGTCTAACTGTGTCTCATCATCAGAAGGTGATGGTGGCTTTCAGTTTGGGCAACAAGTCTTGTCCCAGTCAGTTCTCTGCTGTTAAACACTTTTTAAGCTATCTCCGGCAACTGGGACCTGCTTATACCTTGAATTTAAAAAAAAAACTTTTATAGCTTCATTTTAATATCTGGGGCCAATTAGGTAAGAAAGGAAATGTTTTTAGCAACTGTCTTTAATCCCTTTAAAAGGACCTAGGGGAGATTGTTTAAAGTCCCCTTGTTCAGGGTTGGACAGAGGGGAAAATTCATTCTGTCCAGGCTGTGTTGTTTGGCAACCATCCCCCTGCCCAGCTCAGGAGCTGTTTTATTTTTTTTAAGAGAATGATGGGGTTTGACTTTTCCAATTATATGGATCATTGATTTAAAAAGGAGACATAAATTATGAAAAAGAAAACAGTGTAACTTCCTCTTTTCCTTCTGGCTCAATTCAGGGGAACTCTTTCCCTTCCCAGGCCTGATTAGAGCAGGCACAGAGCTCTGTGTGCACTTGGCTTAGATGGCAGGGGGGCATGGAGGAGAGAAAGACCCAGCCCCTCCCCACCTCTACACAAGGGTCAACACTGACCAAGAGACAGAGAGAGAGAGAGAGAGAGAGAGAGAGTTCCTTATCCTGATCCTGTACCAGAAGATCCATTGGAGAGCATTTGTAGGGAGAGGTGGGCAGGCGCCAATGCAAGAATTCTTCCAACAATCTGAAAACCAACAT
>LOJH01017127.1:11885-28112 GCA_001685095.1 Ellobius talpinus
TGGCTCTTTCTCTCCAGACCTAAAATTTGGCTGAATCACGAGAACCACTACATTGGCTGTCAGTGAATGTTTTTTTTTCTGTGCCAAAGGGAAGACTGCCAATTGTGATTAAATCCTGTTGATTTCTGGCCTCCCCTGGATGGGAACAATGAAGAGTATGAAGAGTTTTTTTGTTTTGTTTTGGTTTTTTTCCAGTTCTTTGCAGTGCATACATAATACTATTTTTCTTTTTAAATAAAAATAGCATTATATTGTCTGTATTTTGTTTCTTTAAGAACATAACCATTGGGCAATAGCGACTATGCACCCCTCCACATTCATGCTCTACTTCTTCATAAAATTAGGAAGAAATTTAATCAGACTGCCAACTTTTGGCTTTGAAGTGGTGGCCAATTTCTTAATATTACAAAATATGAGGTATAGATGAATTTCTGTGCAGATTCATGGTTTTATTTTTCTTAGGATGCGTTCCAAGAAGAAGAATTGCTAGAATCAGCATATATTGAGAGAATTTTTTGATAAATGTCACAAGAATACACTTGAGTTGCCTCAGTCAATTGATATTCCCATCCTTGATATATAAACATATCAATTCTCTGCACTCTTCACATTAAAATTTAATTTGTTGGCAAAGCACAAAGTTTTAAATAAAACTTTCTATTTATATACATCTTCTCCAGTATCGTGAATATTTCATGGGCCAGGCAGCTTGTCTTCTTGGCTATTTATTCTATATCTAGAAGAAGCCTGTAATGTAGGAGGTATTCAAGGAGTGCAGTTTGGATGATATGATAGTATCCAGCTATGTGTCTTGTACATTCCCATGCTCTTTCCAGACATGCCACTTTGTTACAGAGCATGCTTGACTGAGATCATGAGAGCGGCTTTCTCAAAGTCAATTCCTGGATTTTCCCAAAATATGACTTAAAACACCAAGGACAAGATGGACTTGCTGTGAGACCCTGTCTCAAGCAACCAAACAAAATCAAAGCATACGAATGTAGGTTAGATGAAGAAGTGACTGTAGTCAGCATTTACTTATATCTTTATTTTAAATCTGGAGTATCTCCACCATTAATATGAACTTTGGATTATTTCTTGCTCTGTCAGTATCTTCTAAAGCTCCCAGGACATGGAGGTTGATTTGGGATATGGTTGTATTCAAAAGCTAAGAAACAGTTTTTTTTTTTAATCTTTCTGGACATTCATTCAGGTTGTATAACAACAAAAACAAACATCCTCGGACAAGCCCTAAATGGAAAAGACAGCTTGCTCTTAGTGGAGTACAATTGAGATCTTGTTACAGCAATAGCTGCAGCTGGGATCCCAATGAAGATGCATCTGCAAGGGCAGAGTCCCCTCTTTAGATGGATATCCACTGCCTCTTGATTGTCTCAGCTGACTTATAGACCCTGCAGTGCTGAGTGAAATGATTGTCTATTTATACAAGCAAGGTAATTTCAGATTCCAAGGTCATTGGCAGCTAACAGAAAAGAGAGGTGTTTTTCACTCAGGTGAGAGCCCAGGGAGAGAGTAACAAATTCCCTGTGCTGAACATCTCAGGAGATCTTTCTCTTCCATGATCAGTGTTGTAGACTTAAAATATTAGCACACTGTGGGGACAGTGTCTCTATCTGCTTGGCTCAGCAGTGAACTTCAAGCGTTGTAGATGTAGACAATGCTAGGCCGAGACAAACATAACCACTATTTGTCAAGTGGAGGAGGAATCCTCTATTTTCATGTTTTTAATTTGCCAATAAATAAACATATTCTGGGCACTTACAAAGTGCTCAGTGCTTCAAAGGTTTTTTTTTCCGAAAGACCATGCAGTCTAACTGGAGAGAAGACAACACAGCATATATAAAAGTGCATTACTAACATTGTTATCAGCCACTAACTGGCCACAAGTTACTGTCCTTACAGCTAGGACAGTAAGAGCACAGACCCCCCCAACATCCTTGGAAGAAATGGCTACACAGAAGTAAATATTCTGTGAATCTGAGTGAGCAGCAATAACTCTTTAATTTTCTTGTCCCTTACTCCTTGCTTCACACTTTTTGTCTGATATAGTATGTATTCACTGTGCCTTTTCATAGATGAAATCTTTTTTAAAAAAAAGATGAATTATTGTGGATACATTGTTCTACCTGCTTGTATGCATAGATGAAAATCTTTTACTAACTCCCTGTAACTACAGGACAAGATCCAAAATCTATGGATTTTGAAAGGCAATATCTGGTTCTCTCCTCTTTGAACAGGGATGGGTTCCATGACTACTTTGACCACTGGGTATGTGACAACAGATACCTAGTTTACAGTTACACCCTCAAGATATTCACATCTTCAACTTCCCTTCTTTCTGAGCACCCACGTTTGAAGTCTGAGCTACCAAATGAAACACTAAGTTATCCAACTGCAGACACTGTGAGGAATGACCTACAAGTTATCAGTGGGGGCAGGGTATCCAGACTAAGCCCTGCTTTGTCATGTTCCCCCAAACAGTATTGAGTAAACAGCGAAGCCCAGCCTATACTGTGACTCATACTTTTAAATAATTGCTATTGGTCCATAGTGGCTTATAGGTGAGTGCAGCAAGAGCTGGTTGGAACAATAATTCAACCAACTTCTTACATTTTAGCACTAATCTGTTTACTATTTTCCTTTATTTAAAAAATTAATACAGTACATTAACTTTTAAAAAGATTCATTCATTCATTCATTCATTTTTATTGATTTTATTGAGCTCTACATTTTTCTCTGCTCCTCTCCCTAGTTTTGCCTGCATTTGTGTATGTTTGACAGATGTGTGCATGGCATCCAAGGAGGTCAGAAGATGGAATGGGTGCACTGGAATGGAATTAGATATGGTTGTGAACCATCATGTAGGTGGTGCGAATTGAGCCCAGGCATTCTGAAAGAGCAGCAAAAACTTCTGAGCCATCTTTATAGCTCAAGGCTTTATACTTTTGACAAGTTGCTTTTTTTAATACCTTCCTTCTATTTTTTCTTTCCTTCATTCTTTCTCTTTTCAGACATGGCATCATGGTATCCCAGGCTAGCCTGAAACACACTAAGTAGCCCAGGATGGATTTGTGGCATTCCCTGTCATCAGCCTTCCAAGTGTTGAGATTTCAGACGCAAGAGGCCATGTGTAGCTTCTTGAAGCATTTTGCCTGTTTTCCTATAATAGTTTCTGAGGTTCAGGTCTTAGGTTAAAGCCTTTGAACTATTTTGAACTGATTTTTTGCAGTGTGTGAAAGATTTTTTGCTCATTTATTTACTGGAGGACGTGTCAATGCCATGGCACATATGTAAGTCACAAGGTAATGTGGAAGAGTTAATTATCTCCTTCTGTCATGTAGTTACTAGGGTTTGAAGTCTGGTTATCAGACTTGCTAGCAAGAACTTTTACCCATCAAGCCATCTTACAAGCCCAGTATGTTCTTCTTATTTCTATTATGTTTGGCCATTTTATTGTGAAAGAATGGTAACATTTGTCAAATGTCCATCCCATGTCTACAGCAATGACCATGTGATCTCTGTCCCTACTTTATTTGAATATGTCAAATGTTACATACTTTATTTGAATATGTCAAACTGCCTTTGCATGCATGCATTGAATGAAACCAACTTGATTATGATGTATGATCTCAATGTGTCAAACATTTTACCAAGAAGTTTTACATCTATGTTGACCAGGGGAATTGATTTTCAATAGTTTAGCTTTTCTTTTTTCAGCCCTGTCATCATCTGGTTTTAGTATCAATGCAAGGCAGACTGTACAGAATGAGTCCCACATTGTTCTTTCTAAATATGTTTTAGGGAGCAGTCTGAGGAGCATAGGTTTTAGTGTGTCTTCAATGGTTTCGTAGAATTTGGCAGTGAAACCATCTGGTCCATGAGTTTTCTTTACTGGGAGAACTTAAAAACTCATTTTTATTTTTAAATTTTATGTATTCTGGGTGTTTTGCCTGCATGTATGTTTGTGTACTATGTGCATACAGTGTTGTGGAAGCCAGAAGAAAGTATCAGATTCCTTGCACCTGGAATTAAAGGTACCATTTGGGTGGGAACTGAATCTAGTCCTTTCAAAGAGCAGCCAGTGCTCTTACCTGCTGAGCCATCTCTCTAACCTTGTAGGGATACTTTTTTTTCTGTTCAATTGTACTGTTTGTTGTGGATTTGCCAAAGTGATTAATATCTGTTGTATGTTTTGTAAGTGTCTATTAGGTCCATTTGACTAAGTTTTTTTAATTGATTTTTTTTGGTCTGTAACCAAACTAGTGGTAAGAGTTGTATGTTGAAGTCACTATTTTTTTGTCAGAGAATTTATCAAATCCTCCTAGATTTTTTCAGATGTTTTGGAATATTGTCTTTCACAATAGTCCATAATGATTC
This sequence comes from Ellobius talpinus, assembly GCA_001685095.1. Lineage (NCBI taxonomy): Eukaryota > Metazoa > Chordata > Mammalia > Rodentia > Cricetidae > Ellobius > Ellobius talpinus. The sequence continues at coordinate 16,284 of LOJH01017127.1, forward strand.
TCCAGACTTCCCTGCAGTCTGCTGTAATGTCCATTTTTAATCACTAATTTGATTACTTTTGGTCTTCTCTCTTTTGATTAGTTTTACTATGAATTTTTCAACTTTGTATATTTTTTCTTTTATATTGTTTCTTGTTTCATTGATTAGGTATGCCTTTCTAGGCTCATGTCATGACTTTCTGTCTTTATCTTTATTATTTATTTTTGTTTCTGTTTGGGGGTTTCAACTTATTTTTGTATTTCTGAAGTTGTGAGGTGCATCATTAGGTTATTTGTGATTGCTATGATTTTTTTTAAAGATAAGCACTGACAGCTTCAAGCTCTTCTCTTAAATCTGGCTTTGTTTTACTTCCAAGTGCTGATAGGTTGCACTTTTATTTCATTTGACTATGTGAGTTTTTCTTTCTGAGAGTTTAATATATGAATACTGTATTATTGACATAACCTCCCCCTCTTTCTCCTCCCTCTAATTCTTCCTTTGTCCTTTTCGACTTCATGGTCTTTTATTGTTTCTTATTGTTATCCACTCCACCCATACACATATAAATTTAAAAATACAAGCTGCTGAGTTCATCTAAGATTGCTCATATGTATATTTGTATTGAACTTGTATTGAATATCAGCTGTTTCTGGAGTTAACTTCATTTTAGTTGCTTACCCTCTTCTGTGCCAAAGGCTACTGCAAGCCATAGCAACCTTTGAAACCTATAGCCTGTACAAGTTCTCTAAAGACTCCCCGTTCATTCTTCCTGGCTAATGTTCTAGCTGGGGCAAGGGGGAGAAGTTTACACAATGTGGGAATCTATAAACTAGACCTGTTTCCACATTTGCAAACCCTGCTGAGTATTACTTACTCTGCTGGATGGATGCAGCTATAGATGTCACATAGTCTTCTGATAATTCAAAGTTCTCAGACATTTTAGTAGAGAACTTCACAGCAAATAGCTGTCTCCATTCAGTAACTGTAGGCCAGGGCTCTCAATTCCTAGTGTTATCATTAGCTGATGAGATCTGTCCTCAGTAAGGGCAGGACTGGCCTCTGTGCTTCTCACTGTCTGGGATGCAACTCTTGCCACCTGTCATTTTCTGCTTTCCACTGTCAAGCCCTCCAGTCTACATGAGTGCCTCTCGGATACTCTCTTACCCCAGGATCATATCAAACAGGATCTGGGCTTGCTAATTCATGGTTTTTCCATTTTCTGAGTCATTAAGTTGACCCCATTTTAAATAATAAACTTACTTTCAAGATGCTGCACGGCCACAGCCCCAGAGCAGGACGGACTTCTGTTTTAATAGGGAATAACCTTTCCTGCCAGAGAAGTCACATCTTAGTGCTTAAAGAATTCCTTCCCTGGGGAAATATGTAAATTATCAGTGAGAAACTAAAGCACCAACCCATGGAAATCATGCAGAGGAACCATTGAATTGCATTAGGCCCACACAGAAGCACATGGGTGGAGGGTTATAGGCAGGAGTGTGGGTATTCCTAGAGCTGCTACTCTGGAACGTCTACACTTAGCATGAGTGTTGGATCACATCTTCACACAGGTAGAGTCCCCTTCAGTTAATCTGCAGCCCACACATGCAGTACCTCTATGAGACCTCCAACACCACATGCAATTAAGGCAGAATTGTATTACAATGGCTGGGAGGAGTGGCTGGAAGCTTACTTGAGGGTTCAGTGACTATTCCTACCTCTCCTTCATTGCTGGAAAATTAACCATTAACAAGCCTGATCCTGAGGGACTCTGTTAACCAAGCTGATGTGATGGAGATGATGATTGGCTTTCTCAGAGGATCGAATTCTACAACACTTAGCAAGACCCACAATTGCACTGGGGGCTTGTCAGGATCATTGGCTTCTCCTGTGGATAGTTACAAATCTCTTCCCACCAAGACTGCTGCCTTACCATCAGATGCAGCTCACTTCCTCTCTCCCCTCACTAGCCAAGTGGCTGTGGTTGCCTTCAGCTCAGCAGAGCAGCAGAAGTAGCTCAATTTGCTCTAGCACTGTTGCAAGTTCCTGGAGCAATTTCCTAGACATCTCCCATTTATTATTACTGATGCAACAGTGTCTCATGAGACAGCATTGACAAGATGCCATTGGCCACATGATATTTAGCTGCTCATTTGCCATTCGTACATCTATCTTTTTCAGGGAGGTGTCTGTTTTAGATCTTAGACTAATTTTAAAATTCTTGTTTCCATTCTGTTGAGATTTAAGTGCCTGTGAATTTTAGGTATTAGATATTGGTGATATTTATGTACTTAGATAAGGAATTTTAGGTATTCCTTATCTGCCAAGTTTTACAAAAATATCATCCCATTTCCTCCACTTTAAATTTCTATTCTCTCTTAGACAGAAAACTGTAATATGTAAGTCATCAAAATTCCTGCCCCTCTTTCTCTAACCCTTTTTTATTTCCAGTCACTTTGTAGGCAGCTTTCCTGCTGTTCGACTTTGGGGCAGAAGAGTTGCTCTTACTAGAGGCCATAGAAGGCTGAGTAAGACTTTATCATGCCTTCCTCTCTGAGTTCCAGTTAGGGTCTCATTTGCTCTGCTCGTGACATGCATAACTTCATGCAAACACTTAAGAGACTGTATTTTGACTGTTGACTTTTAAGTCTCACAACTCAAATGTAACATGGTTTCTCAAGCACAAGAACTTTGCACAGATTCCATTTTCCATGTTAAAAGAGATATATGACAGAGACTGTGTGAGGAACACTGAGAGTAAATCTGAGATGGAGCCTGTGGGTGGAGAGCTCATGAGGTACTCTGGTAGGCATTTGTAGATGCTTCTGGTTTCAGGAGTGACAGGGAAAGAATAACTTTAGACTAGAAGTAGATGATGAAGTTCTGAAAGTGTAAACACCACTATTTATGTCAATTACTTTTTTATTCCTAAATGCTTCTCCTTAGCCTCTTCCTCATTTTCCTTTTGCCCCATCTCTTCTTCCTCCTCCTCCTTTTTCATGGTTCATTCAATCCATACCGAACATTGTACATTCTGCCACTAAGCTGCATTAAGAAACACCCTTTAGTAAATTTTTATTCCTCTATTTTCTCAGTCTCCCATTTTATTATAATAATAAATATATAAAATTCGTGATAAACCTACTATAATCCATCGACCCAGAGAGGCTAAGTAACAGGGAGAGCTCAGGGGGAACACTTGGATCTCCCTGGGGAGGGGAAATAGAATAGATTTTTGAGAGTGGAAAGGGGATGAGTGGGGACAGGAGGAAATAGGTCAGGCAAGAGGAGGGAGAGAGTACTCAGAAAATGATTGGAATTGGGGGACATTTTGAGAGTGAGCAAAGTAGAAGCCTAGTGCAATGATAATTCCATGGAATCTACAAGGGTGACCCTAATACAAACTCATAGTAATGGGGGATACAGAGCCTGAACTGGCCATCTTTCATAACCAGGTAAGTCTTCCAAAGGAGGGATTTGTATACCAATCGAGCCACAAAACCTTTGACCTACAATTTATCCTGCCTACAAGTTGTGCTGGGGTAAAGGTGGCCAACCAATGACTGGTCCAACTTGACGCCTAAGCTACAAGAAAGGAAGCCCATCCCTGACACTATCTGGATGGCCTGCACCCAGAGGCTGGGTAGCCCAGAGACCTAGCATAAACCAAACACACTGATGAAATGATTCCTCATGATACTCTGCTATACTCGTAGACTAGAGCCTAGCATAATCATCATCAAGAAGGCTGCATCCAGCAACTGATGGGAGCAAATGAGGACACCCACAGCCAAATATTAGGTGGAGCTTGGGAGCTTGGGGAAATCTGAGGAAGGGGCAAGGGGGAAGGATTGTCAGAGCCCAAGGAGTCAAGGACACCACAAAAAAAAAAACATTTCACAGAATCACCTAACCAGGGCACATAGGGGTTCACAGATACTGAATCAACAGCCAGGGAGCCTGCACGGATCTGACCTAGGTCCTCTGCATATTTGTTATGGGTTGTTTAGTGGGATGTTCTTGTGGGATGTTCTTGTGGGATACCTAACATTGGGAGTAAAGCTGTCTCTAACTCTTTTGTCTGCTTTTGGGACCATTTTCCTGCTACTGGGTTGCATCATCCATCCTTAATATGAGGGGATGTGCCCAATCTTATTAAAACATGATATAATGTTTGATATTTCTGGTGGGAAGCCTGCTCTTTTCTGAAGGGAAATGAAAGTGAAGAGGATCAGAAAAAGAGGGAGATTAGGGGAATAGTAACTGGGAGGAAACAGGGCTGGGAATTGTGGTCAGGATATAACATATGAAAAGAATTAATAAAAACTGATAATTTTATGCTTTAAAACTTCAGAAAACAGGAAAATCTTAAAAGAAAACAAAATTAACTAATATACTCAACTTCAATATAATATAAATTTATCATTAATGTTAATGTTTTTTTATGAAGACAATTTCTTTATAACAGTATTCATTTTGATATGAAGAAAATCTGATCTAAAATAGCACTGTAAGGATGTAGAGATGGCTCTGTGAGTAAGATCACTTGCTGACTAGGCTGATAAACTGAATTTGATCCCCAGACTTTTGTAAAAAATTGGTTGTGATGACAGCAGTTCACGCACCTGCACTCTCAGCCCTTCTATAGTGAGATGAGTGTCAGAGACAGGAGGATTGCCTGCTAGGTCACAGAACAACTAGCCGCAAGTATACAACACAGCATCAGAAATGAGAGTAACCTTGAGTCAGTCAGGTGGAAGGTGAGAACTGACTCCTGACTGTTGACCTCTGATGTCTACACATGCACATGCTCCCCGGCTTCAAGCACACAGTAAATAACAGAGCATCATATTAAATCATAAATCATGGGAGGATAAAAATTCATAATATGTGTTCAAAAATTAGCATTTGCAGCTGTGGATGTGGCTAGTTGGTAGAATATTTATCTTGCGTACATGAGGTCCTGGTGTTGATCCCCAGAACTGCATAGAACTGGTGGTTTCCCATACCCGTAATACCAGCACTCTGGAAATAGAAGTAGAAACATCCTGCCTAAAATATTATTGTGATTTTATTTGCTCATTTGTTTGGTTCTTACTGCTTTAAGTGTTTTTTTTCTACAAAATTCATGGTCAGATATTTGGCTGCATAGCTTCACAAATTAGCTGGTGAGTGTGTTGATTTCTCTCAGCTGGCTTCTTTCTAGAAAAGTCTTCACGACAGTAGTGATATTAGAGTAGACAAGCTCCATATCAGAAACAAGCAGATGGAGAAAGCTTCATTGTAACTAAACAGTGACCCCTTACAATGCAATTCTCTTTATTCTGCGAGAAGAAATATAAATAAATATAAGGAATATAAATTGGGTATTTGTATATAAAATGGTACTATTTTAAACGGGTGAATGATGTCTTGTTTATTTGTAGTGTATGTATGGTGTATATGTGTTTGAATTTGTGTGTGTGTATGCGCATGCATGTGTGTGTGTGTGCTTGTGTATGCCCCCGTGTGTGTGCATGGAGGACATAAGGTATCCTGCCCTTTGGCTCTCCTATCATTTCCTTGAGACAGGGTCTCTCACTGAGCCTGGGACTAGGCTGGTAGCCAGCACCCCCCAGCAATCTACCCATCTCTGGCCTAAACAGTTCTGGGATTACAGTGGGGTATGGGATCATGCCTGACTTTATATGTGGGTGCTGAAGACTTGAACTCTGTGCTTCATACTTGGATAATGAGCTCTTTAACCTCTGAGCCACCTCCCTCACTCCTGATGATGCCCTTTGAACATGACCATGCCTTGCAAATTCCTGAATTCTTGATAATCTCTTAAATGAACTTTGAATGATTCTCAGATCATAATATATCCACAACAGTGTGTTTAGTCTTCCCTAGGGAAAGGCTGAATACAACAATTTAAATTTAAATCACAAAATATAGAGAAGTTAGTGAGTTTCTAGATTTTCAGGCAGGGTGCTCTCTCACACTCTTGTGGGTCACCTGCTTAAGCAAAGCCCATGGCCGTGTGTGGAGGTGATGAACTGAGACAATCAATGATCATTCAACTGACCACACAAGGAGACATCTATGTCTCCACCCTGTCAAATCATCAGAAGACACTCTGCTCCCAGCTGATAGTCTGCCTTAGGGTCATGATTAAGCCTGAGCTGGTGGGATCCTACTCAGTCCACCCACCTTTGGTCTATAGAATGATGACTACTGTCATGTATAAACCATGATTTTTTTTTTATTTTTTATGGTAGAGTTCCACTGTGTAGTCCAGGATCGCCTCCAGGTTAGCAATGTTCCGTCTCATCCTTCTAAGTATTCAGATTGCATGTGCTCATAGCACACCCAGAAAAAAGCCTGTTAAATATTAAAATGTACTGTTTTTAATACACAGTAACAAGTAACTAATATGGCTGATTTAGTCTTTAACTATGAAATTGGTCCCTCCCTCCTAAGGGCTTCACATCTCTATGTGATCTTGTTTCCCATAATTTAATAGATGTTCTTACCATTTATCTATTCCTTGTTCAGTGTGGGCTCCTGGTGTCCTGGAGGAAACAAATATTCTGAGCACAGAAAAGGGCAGGCAGGACTTTAGTGAGCTTTAGGAAGCACAGTTTAGCTCCTAAGAGTCCATGCAAGGCTGACTCGTTAGAGACCATTCTTTGTAGTTAGCTCCATTTAGGAAGTCTTAGATTCTAATATTGGTCTCCTGGAGGTTGTAACTTTCTATTAGATTACTTTCTTTGGTATCTATCCAAAGAATAATGAAACAGGTTCACAATTCAAATACAATATCAAAAGTTCTGTCTTGATTTTTAAAAGTATGATGCAAACTCATTTATAACAAAGCTATTTCATTCTGAGGCTATTTATAATATTTGCCTTTCTTGTTTGAGTATTTACATGTCTAGCTGCAACATTTTACTGTGTTTGATGATGGTCTGTTAATAACATTGAAGCATCAATTTATGTTGCTGATACCTTAGACACATGAATTCTGTGAGCCTGGTGGTATAACTTAGTTGGTGGAATGCTTGTCTAGTATAACAAAGTCCTGAGTTAAATCACCAGCTCTACATAATCCAGACATGGTGGCACATACCTATAATCTCAGTGTGGTCTACGTAAGACCCTGTCCCAAAACATCAACAGCAATAACAAAATATAAATTCTGAAGGGCTGTAGATCTAAGTTTCTGGTCATCAGATTGTAGACTTTACTGGCTCATTTGGGATAGATATTATTTCATTATTTTATAGTATAAAGTGCAGCATGAGAATGAGTGCCATAAGGTTAAATAGCAAGGTGGAACTTCCAGCAGAAGGAAAGGCTCATTTAGTATTCATCAAAATTCCTCACCCCATCCTCTATGTGGGAATGCATCAAGGTGCCCAGGTTCACAGTAAGATGCTCAGGCTGTAGCAGTTTTAGTTTGGCTCCTTCTGAGCCTAAACTGTGCTTGCTATCAGGTGGTTAGGGGGATGAGGTTTAGAGCATCACCAAGAAACAGTTTCCTTCTGTGGCATAACTCAGTATCCTGGCGTCCTCCCAAGGTTCTCCCTTCCTGCTCCTTTCGTCCCTGTCTCCCTTCTTCCCTCCATCCCTCCATCCTTCCTTCCATTGCCCCTCTCTTCATCTCTGTCTCCTCCCTTTCTTTCTCCCTCCCTCCCTCCTTCCCCCTCTCTATTTCCTTCCTTCCTTCCTTCCTTCCTTCCTTCCTTCTTTCTTTCTTTCGTTCTTCTTCATTTCTTTCTTCCTTTCTGCAGTACTAGGGAAATAATTCAGTTATTTCCCATGCTTCTGAGGAAAGCATTCTATTGTTGAGCTATATCCTTAGACAAGACCATTTTGTTTTGTTTTTTTTTGTGGGTCCCTCCTTTTGCCTAGAGATAATGGAGTGCCAATGTTGACTGAGCTATTGTTCTGACCAGGATTCAATCCTGTAACCTCCCCAAGAAGGAGGCTTAAAAGAAGGTTATAGATCATCTTGGGCTACAAAGTGAGAGACTGTCTCATAAGCATCTAATTCCCTTCATTACAATGAAGGAAGAGAGGCAGTCTCTTTTTACAAGGTGCATGTATGTAGATCATTCTTCAGGAGGTTCAAGGGAACAGCACAGGTGTTGGTTCAGTTCTGTTGAGAACGTTCCCAGCTCTGTCATGCTGCAGTAGAAAGTGGGTGGCAGAAGGCTGGAAACCAGAGAGTGAGATGGACTGGCCCTCTCTGGGTTTCCCCCCAGTTATTGATAAGAACGCAAGTGTCCACAAGAGCTCCCTTTAGGGATTTCAAGTGAAGTCTTTCATCCCCTGAGGGTCAAGGACTTTCTATCAGGCTCCAGAGTTCCAGCTTCTGTCCATTTCCAAAAATTGCCTTCAAGAAACAAACATCAGACACACAGATCCCTGGGAGACATAGACTATACAAACTACTATATACGTTAGTAATTCATGTGTTAGAAACAGTATAACTGCCATTTAAATAAAGCTTCTATGTGAACATAAGTTAGACTCAGTGTGGTGGTTTAAATAAAAATGTGTCCCCCATAGTCTCATGAATTTGAATACTTGGTTTCCAGTGAGTAGTGTTATTGGGGAGGTTTTGAAGTTACAGCATTGCTGGTGGAAGTACATCACTGTGGAAGGGCTTGATGATGACAAGCCTCATGACAGTGTGGCATTTCCAGTAAACCCTCTATACATCATGCTTTGGTGTTTGTACTTGAAGATGTGAGCTTAGCTTTCTGTTGCTGTGCTATGCCTTGCTGTTTGCTGCCATGCCCCCAACTCCATGATGAACTCTTTTCCCGATGGAACTATAAGGCAAAATAAACTCAGCATGTTTTATCATAGCAACAGAAAATTAACTAGTTCACTCAAAAAGATAAATGTTGCATGTCTTCTGTCATATGCAGATCTAGGTTAAAGACTGTTTACCAAGGATGGGGAAGATAGCTATGTACAGGAAGGAAGTGGTCTAAAGAGAAGGGAGAAAGGAACAAGATGGCGAGTGTGTGGAAAAAACAGGCAAACACCACAAGGTTTCATGATATGTATATATGTCATGGAAGTAAATGGATGCCTTGTTATGGGGAGGCAAGACATCAGCAAGAGTGAAGAGCAGAGAGGGCACAAGAGAGAGTGGAGTGGGGAGAATGTGAGGAAGCTCAATGAAGTATAAGTATGAAAATGTCATAATGAAACCCATTATTGTGGAATAAACATTTATTTATTTTCCAATTATGTGTATGTGTGTAGCCCACATTAATTTATATGCACCATGTACATACAGGTGCTGATGAAGGCCAGAAGAAAGTACTGGATCCCCTGGATCTGGGGTGTAGATGTTTGTGAGCCCTTTGAAATGGGTAAAGGGAGTCAAGCCAGGTCTTCTGAAAGAATAGTAAATGCTCTTAATCATTGAGCCATCTCTGTAGATCTTAACCCAATTATTTTGTACACTGTCTAAAAAAGTCAATAAAAATAAATAACAACAAAGGCTGACACATGAGAGTATTGGTTTTGTTTTGTTTTTGTTTTTGTCATGAAAGATGAAAATCTCAAAGGTAATACAAATCAATCTTGTAAAGTAGTCACCTGACCATCCATCAACTCAATAATAATTTAATAAAATTTTCAATTTGAGGACAGATCTTTTCTTAAAGGACTTTTTTGGAATTTATATCATATTATCTTTTTGTCTCTATATGAAACTAATGTAAGAAACACCTCACATGACAGAATTTACATTTGAAGATATCCCAAGGTGGATTTTGCCTTCTCCGCCTGTTTTCAGAAGCAGAGCTGTCTTAAAACTGTCAGTGAGAATTTATAGACCACCTGTTTTGAACCTCCAGAGAATTAGCCTGGCCCAGGAATGGCCACCCTGGAAATAAGCTAGATGCCAGTGTATGTGTGTTTCTCACTCTACTCAGCTAGTGTTGTCCTGAGAGTGGCTCAAACACAAAACAAGATGGCTCCTTCCAGTGTTGAGTGTTAAGATCCTCATGGAAAAAACTCAAATTCCATTTGAGTCTGTTGCTTTTGCAACACAGATTGTGAGTTTTACCCTGTGAGAGGGGCCTGAGGTTGTAGCCATGACATTAAAGCCAGCTCAACACAAATGTGCAGAACTTGCTCATTACTGGGAATCTATTCGCTGTCACTTCTGCTTACTAAGCTGTCTCTCTCGCTCAATTATTAATTGTTTGAGGACAAGGATAGAGTTTTATTGATCTCTGTATTTGCAAATTTTGCATAAAAACATAGATACCTAAGTGTTTTGTGAACCAAGAATGGAGTGAGCATTCTGGAAATACATGCCAACCAGAAACAGCTTGGAATTTCAGATCTGACAAAGTCTTTTGATTATTATTATTGTTACTGCTATTATTATATGAAAATGGTCATAACATTGCTTCTTTGGTCAGCAAGGAATACAGAGAAAGAGTATGTGGAAGGCAGAGCAGGAGACACAAACACTGATCCCAGGAGTATGCATCATTGTGCTGAGTCAGAGAGAAACAGTTAATGCAACTGAAGCAGAAATGTGTGTGTGTCTCTGTGTCTGTATGAGTGTATATATTTGTGTTTTTTCCAGAAACACCTGATACCTGAGATGAATTTTATTTCATTTATTTTGTGTATGTTTAGGGGTATGTGCACAGACAACTTGAAGGAGTCAGTTCTCTATTTCCACCATGTGGGTCCTGGGGGTTGAGTTCAAGTTGTCAGGCTTGTCAGAAATGGCCTTTACCTGTTGAGCATCAAAATTTGGAGCTAAAGAGCTATGGGAGATAGGAGGGCATCCTGTGATGAGAAGAGGCTCGCACAGAGAGCATAGAGTAGAGCTTAGTCCAGTGAGGTAAGACATCTGTCTTGAACATTTCTTTGCAGACTTTCCCATGACTCCCCTTTATAATGCTTCCTGATTGTCTCTCCAGTGATCAAAAGGAGAGGGAGGTCTCTTTGAAAATTCATGTCTTTCTCCATCCCTGTATCTGAGCAGTTTGTCTTCTGGCAATAAACTTTTTATGTTCATTTTCACAGTATTTGACCCACTAACTTGCCTGGACTTGCCTTTTCTTTTTCTGTAAAGGGCTTTCTGGTGAGAGTCCTAGAAAACAGCGTGCTGGAGTCTTAAACTGAGGGCTACTCAAGCAAGCACTCATTGTGCCTGGACCACTGACTCTCAGCAAACTAAAGGCTGCAAGGAAACTCTTGGGTGGAAGTCCTCTCTTTTTCTTCATTCCCCACAGTTTTCCTTCTCTTTCTGCCTCACCTCAAGTCACCCTATGCATTTCTCAAAAATGTGTAAACTAAGATTTTTCAGACTCTAGGTGAACACCCTTCAACTATGATACTCGGTTATGCTGGAGTCAGCAAATGACTGTGGACATTGGGATAGTGCAGGATCCTGAGGTCAGCTGGATATGACATGGGTTTGTTTCTCTGCAAAGACAGCCAATAAGTGAATATTTCATGTCTGTTCAGGAGGATATCAGTCTCAGATAAGACAACTTACACAATATAAAGAAGTACAAAGTAGAAATTAAATAGTGTCATGATTTCAGCTTTCAGTGGTGTGCTACAAACTGCATAATTATGCACACACAATTTCTCTATTTGTACATATCTCTGTGTGTATTTTAAATATCTTATATTGAAATGTACAATATTAATAAAATATAACATCAATTTGAGAAGCATTTGTGTCCCTTACACCATACTTAAGAATTATCATCCTAATTACATCTTTGGAACTCTTTTTACACGGTTCCCTCCCCACCTTCACCCTCTCTTCTCTTCTCTTCTCTTCTCTTCTCTTCTCTTCTCTTCTCTTCTCTT